>PVIR01013091.1:8009-43154 GCA_004026965.1 Petromus typicus | reverse complement strand
GTGTATCAATGCCCTTATACTGTAAGTGCACTTACAGTGTTGCTGGCTGTCTATATCCTTGTTATTTCTTCATTCTTCAATGAATCCTGGTATATTTTAGAGGAGACATTTGTGGTGATATAATCAACCCCCTCCCCTAGTCATTAGAAACGACCTGTAACAATTCAAAGGATCAGGCTCTTCCCATTCTCTTTGCCTCCATCATCTCTGAGCAAATTCTGTGTATTTCTTTATTTTGTAACAGTAGCCCTCTCATCCGGGGTCTCATTTTCTATGTGAATGCCAGGCTTGTGTTGGGACAATAGCAGTGATTAAGATAAATGGTACTGGTGCCCAGAAATAGGTAATTCCTTTTCTTGTGTCTGCCATTAGTGTGGAGGGATGGAGTTGGGTTCAAGCTCTATTATTCCTACTTTTATCTTCACTGTAACACAGGCTTTGAACTCTTCTGGTATATCATATCTTTAGCTTTTGCTTGGTGGAAGACTCTGGGTGCTAGAATAATTGTTTATGTTTCTCCTTCACCCTCAGATTTCAGCTATCCCTGTATGCTTTGCTGCGTGGAGATTTTCACTCACTGTACTTGGCCCTCTCTTGCTGCTTGCTGCTCAGCTCTTGGTGGGTGAGATGGGGGTTTTTGGTTGTCCTGGTTTAACCTTGGCATGAGCCAGGGATTGAGCACCTTGAGTGTGGAATCAGCACTCTCTGCATGTTTGCTCCTTCTCTTTTCTCACTGCTCATGGTCCCAGACTCTGTCTCCTATTGATGGGTGCTCTGGTCAGAAGAGAGTTTCCTGTACCTTCCCCAGTGGTAGCAGATCTCTGCTTTGACTGCTGCAAGGTTCTGAGGCCAGGAGGCTCTCTTGACCCTCCTCTAGGGGAAGATGGGCTCTGTTTCCACCCCTCTCTCTTCCAAAACAGTGATCTCTGCCTAGTTGCTGGGGATGGGCAAGAAAGAGGCTTGAATACTTCTCACCCAAGGCAGATAGGTTTTACTTGTAACTAACTCATGGAACTCTTAGTGACAAGATTTTGCTGCATTTTCTTCCAGTGACATAAGCCTTTAGCTATATCACTTCAGTATGTCAGTATGATGGGAGCTGAGGAGAGCAAGTCGTATTTCCCTCCTGTTCTCCAAGGGCATCTGGTCCTTTCTTTCCTGAAGGGTCACTGAGAGGTGCTGTCTCTGGTCTCCTTCCTGCCTTCAGTCTTCAGGAGCAGCTGTTCAGCTCATGGAGAGAGACAGAGAGCGAGCATTCCCCTGTGTCTGCAGTCCTGGTGTACCAGCCCACGCTAAGGCTCATTGCTCGTATGCCTCGTCACTCACATCTTTGGCAGCCACCTTTTCTCTGTGCATTGCCAAAAATGCTGTCTTTTTATCTCATTTCTCCTAAAAGTGTCTTACTACCCTATAGAATTCCATTTATTTGGTTGCCTTAAGATCTCAGTTCTCTGATGGGCTCAAAGAAAATAATTATTTTTGTAGACTACCCAAATTTTCTACACTGTTTATATGAGTGCAGTGTACTCCTGTGGGTTTCTATGTCCTAAGTAGAAGCAGAAATGTTAAGAAATAATAACAGCTTTTGATTAGAAATGTGTCTAAAATATAATCATTTATTACAAGTACCATTTCTATCCTCGTCTTATCTAGTATCTCTCTCATTCATTTCATTACAATGTACTCCTAGGGAGGACTCTGATTACACCCTCACTGTTAATGTAGTCTCTCTTCAGTATGTCAGCCAGAATGATTGTAATTCTGGGTGTGTGTGTGTGTGTGTGTGTGTGTGTGTGTGTGTGTGTGTGTGTGTGGTTACTGGCACTGCAAATTGGACCCAGAACCCCACACACACTAGGTAAGCACCCTACCACTAACCAGAACCCCACACACACTAGGTAAGCACCCTACCACTAAGCTCCACCTCTCAATCATTTTAAATGTTGAGACAATCTAGCGACATTGCTTGGTGCAGCTCTGAGTATGTAGTCATTGTCTGTAGCCTCCCTGGGAGCTGGGATATAGGCATGCGCCACCTCACTCAGCTCAGAGTGATCCTTTTAAAAAACAAAGCAGATCATGACATTTTTCTGCTCAATGCTTCCAAAAATTCCCTGTGGAACATCAAAATCAAAAATCCTTTAAATCCTGCCAGGCTTTGTGCAACTGGGCCTTTCCCAGCTCGTTCTGTTCCGCTTGGCCTGCTGGCGATTCCCTGAACGTGTCAGGCAGCCTGTAGCCTCAGACCTGGGGTTTTAGGGCAAAGGAAAAGAAGAAGCAGAGGTGTCAACTCGACAGAACAGGTTCATTTTGGAACAAGGCGGAGAGGGGCGCTCAGGCACGAGAGACCGGGCCAGCAACACTTGTACAGGCTATGGGGTTCTTCATAGGATCATGGGGAGGGGGCAGTTCGGTGCCAGGGCTGGGGTTGCTGCTCCGAGCAGGGCTTGAGAGAGCAAACACAGTAATGGGGGTCCACGGATGAGGCTTGGGAAAACTCAGAAAGCAGTGGCTATTTTAACAGCAGGATCTATCCTGTTATGAGTCCCCACTGTGCTGGGAAGGGGTGGTGTAGAGGAGTCTGATCAGGATGGCCATGGTTGAATTCTTCACCTAGAAGTGGTGGTTCCTTCTCCCTGGAACTCTCTTTCCTGGGTATCTACATGGCTCACTTTAGATCTATGCTCAAATAGCTCCCTTAAGGATAAATTCATTGTGTTTTAACATTCTATATAACTTACTTGATACATTAGAATCGATGGTGGGAGGGAAGGGCAAGCAGAGTGTAGGAGACGTAGAAGAAAGAAATGGAAAGAATAAAAGACTTCCAAGAATATGTCAAAATAATTCATTGTGAGCTGAGGAATGTGAATGAATCCAACAGTGGGCATGAGAATTGTGAAATATGCACATTTCCTGAAGAGGAGATCCGGGACCCCCACGCTTGGCACTCCGTGAGGGCTCTGTGACCACCCATGTCTAGGTAGCTGGCACGCAGCAGCGAGGGGAGGGCCGAGGCTCCCCTCTGGTGTGCTTCCTTTGTTTCTTTAGCTGCCTTAGGACTGATAGGTTGTCTATTTCCAGCACTCTCTCCTCTCCTTCCCTCTCACATCCTCTACCAAGAAACCGTTTTCAGTCCAAGGACAAAATTCCTACTGTATGTTCCTTTTGCTGCTCATGATCAATTATGGGCTTTTTGAGAGTTTCTGTAGTCACCGACATACATAAAGCAATGAGTGCACTCAACAGAAACATCCCAGCATGGAGGAGCTGGTTGTAAAAGGCAGTGAGCGGAAGAGGCTTGTTCCCATGTGGTTCATATATTCTGGAGTTTTCCTGGAATTGGGCTTCACTTTTCTCTCAACAGGAGACATGCATACGTTTATGATGAAACTGTCCTACTCTGAGCTGCAGAGGACAAACATTTTGTCCTCAATAACCTCAAGCAAGTCCTTACTTCTTCCAACTCATTGCTGTCTGCGTTTTACATTATTTGTTATGGGTCCACTCCTAAAAGACATGATCTAGCACTGTACAGAAGGAGACGCATCAGATGGACAGGGCACTGAAGGAAGGGGAACCAACCTCTGCAGCTCAGGAGGAGCCATGCTGGAGCTGGATCCAGCTGTGTGCCAGCTGCATCCCAGGCTGAGCATGGGGAGAAGCGGATGCAGCTGCTGGGGAGTAGACATGGTTTAAGTGTGACCCCTGAGGGTTCACATGTCCAGGCACGATTCTCTCTGTGGCAGTGTCACAAGGTAGTGTGACTTTTGAGAAGCATGCTTAGTAGGAGGTCATTGTTGGCCTCTTCTTTGTGTTTCTCTAGCTTCCTGTCTTTCCAAGCAATCTTTCTGTTCCACATGCAATCCTTCCTTAATGCCCCCACCAGAGCCAAATGATGCCAGCACCCTTCAAGCTCTAGGACTGAGAGTTAAGTAAGCACACAGCCACTAGTATTTTATTACAGTAATGGAAAACTAACTAGTACAGTGCCCTTAGGCAAAAGAGTTCCAGAAAGACTCCCAAGGAGCTCTTCCAGTAGGGGGGGAAAGTGAGGTTAGAATTAAATAGAAAGGCTTTAAGGGGGAAACTTACAAAGGAAATGCACTCACTCAAGTGAGTGGGGTAGAAAAGTCTGCAGCATTTCTTTTCCAACATGTGCTTAGAAAGCAAACGCTCTTGAGACTATGGAAATAAGGGCAGTAATACAAAGGTTAGATTTCTCCATAAACACCAACAGCTTTTCACAGCAAAGTGGAAAACTGCTCCACAAATACACAGCTGAGGTTACCTCAGGTTCTCAAATCTTCCAAACATATTTTAAATCTTTTAGAATTTCCAGTGATAACAAATAGTCTACTGTGGCAAGCAGGCCATAGGTTCATCACCACCGTTTTAAACTATTTTGCTAATTTAAAGACCTAAGTCAATTACAGACATATGTATGTTCTTAGGCAGCATAATAAACAGAAGGTTTTCTACCCACCTGGGCAACTTTTCCTCAACACAGCCTGCCTGGCCTGGGCTCCTGCAGCTGGGGAGAATTTCAGCAATAGGAGGTGACTATTTGTAGCTGCCCACTCTGCTCTAATGACCTTTTCTCTCTTTCCTTGCTCCCTGGTAAGATCCAGCATTTCGTGGAGGGAAAACTCTTGAAATGAGGGGAGCTGAGGGGAAGATTATTCATTTGTTCAGAATCATTTGTTAATGCACCCATTTACCATCCAACAAATATGTATTCAGTCTCAGTGTGTTCCAGGCACTTTACTAGATGCCGACCAGTTATTTTCCATGTGATGCAGACTTTATTAGTTTGCTAGAGCTACTGTAACAAAGTACCACAAAGCAGATGACTTAACAGAAAGGCTTGGATCATGGTTTTGAAGCTGGAAGTCCAAGATCAGGGAGTTGGTAATGTTGGATCCTTCTAAAAACTGTTTTCTTTCTTAAGTCTCTCCCAGGTCCCCCCCTTGGTTTGGCTTGGCTGGCAGTCCTTGGCTTTCTTTAGTTTATAAAATATCACCTCAATCTCTGCCTTCCTCAATGCATGATATTCTCCCTGTGTGTGCATCTATCTCCAATCTCCCCTTTTAATAAGGACACCAGACACCCTGGAATTAAGATCTACCTTCATGGCTTTATTGTAACCTTATTACCTCTGTGAAAGAGCCTACATATGGTCTCCAACTTGTAATATTTCTGCCTTTAACCTTCAACTTTACAATGATGTGAAAGTTATTTGTACTCAGTAGCAACAGTACTTTGAAATTTGATCTTTTCCCGACCTAGTGACATGTAGCATCCTCCTTGTTCATGACCTACGCAGTCACACAACCACAAAGGAAAGCAGCTCGTGCTCTCCAGTACACTGTGCTGACAAATAAGCTGGGATGTTTGGTGTATCAATACATTTTTTAACACAATATTTTCAGTTTACTATGGAGTTATCAGGATATAACTCCACTGGAACTCTAGAAGCATCTGTATCTCTAACTAAGGTCAAGTTCTGGGTATTTTGGGGTCAGGACTTCAACAAATGATTTGGGAGCACACGATTCCATCTACAGCACGGACTAATCAGTATCAGACTGGAGCATATTCCCTTTTGTCCAACCCTTGGAGCTACGAGGTTATAGTGCCCTGGCACAGCCCTCTTCTTGCAATCTTGGCATACTCATGTGTGTGAGGGAAGACAATTTTATTGAACTTGCTGTTTGGTTTTTATAAAACTTGGCTCTTTGTTATAATAACTGACTGTGTCCTTACCAAGGCATTTTATAGTGTCTGCCCACCTGCAGCCCTTTGTGTTTTTCCTAAAGGCATTTAAAAAATTTACCATGTAGTGGATACACCTGGTATTTAAAGGAAGATGATTCTATCTTTGAGTTCCAGCCCCCCATTCTCCCCTGAGACACTCTGGTATACCCTCTGGAGCTTCAGGTTCCTTGTTGGCAAACACAATTTGACCATACGTGGAACAGCTTTCCACTCTTCTGAGCCCCCTGTCCATGATTTTCCCTGGGCTTTGGGGACCTAGTGAGTCAGTGTAGGGAAATACCAACCACAGAAACCAGCGTGCTCACATCTGCGGCACAGGCTCCCTCCCCCACGAGGCAAGTTGGAAACACTGACACATCCTCTCCTTCTCCTTTGGTACAGTCTGAGCCACCATTGGCCCTCTATAAATTCAAGACTATGAATCATCCCTCCTCAGCCCAACTCCTTGTGTAAAAGGGGATTAGGAGTCCAAGTTCCCAGCTCGCTCCTCCCGTACTCCTAGATACTCTTAGATGCTAGAAGTTCCAAGGCACTTGAGGTCACGTGGCCCAATTTTCCCATGAAGTCTGTGAGGCCCTGCTGCGGACCTCGCTCCATGGCACCTTTACCAGTGGGCATCTAGCCTCTGCTGAATGTTCCCACTTGCTGGCATGACAGCCTTTTCTGTTTGTGACAGGACACTCAGTATATAGTCTCCTCAATATTTTTATTGTGTCTCATTTCTGGAGGACTCATCATTTAGGAATTTTAACTCCCAATAGGACGGGATAATTTATAGCCTATACTCTGGGAGCTAATCTGATTTCTTATCTCTGTCCTTGCCCATGTCAGTTTGGGGGACTTGCTATAATTCTCTCTTCTTTTTCTGCTATCTGCATGTGGCTGATAGTTTCCAAATGTTTTTAATTAGGCATCTCCATCAGTAAATAACTTTCTAGAACTTATCTCTCCACATAAACATTTTTATTTATATAATTGTATGTGTTTTATATACATACATGTTAACATGTTGTAAAATTAATGAGATATAAAAATGGATATTAATAAAGATAAAACTATAAGTAGAAGTTTAAATATTTTCTATCCACAGGATCATCTTACATATCCCTTAGGCAACATTTTCTTCTTTGGAAATCATTGATCTGTACTACCCAATTTTTCTCATCGGTGCAAGGTAGAGATTGTCTTCTGTTTGCCACTGTTTCGTGTCTGTCATCCTGGATGCAGGAGTGAATGTGTTTTGCATCACTGAGTGATTCCCCATGATTGCGAATGGCATCCCTGTGCTGTTCACAACAGACTCCTCCATGTCAGCTGTACCTGATGGCTGCATCCATATCTCCTTATACCTCCTCCCAAGCCAACACAAGCAAGCCAAGCTCTTCGACTTCCGACCCTGTGAGCTCTTCCATACCAAAATATCACCAGTTGTTTTTTCTCTGCCTGGTTCATGCCTGTCCCCTTCTAGCTAAAGTAGATGAAGTTAAAACACACAATCACCAGGCAAACAGACTGTGCTTTAAATTGAGGACCGTAAACCTCAAGTGGCCACTCACTACTGCCTGGCAATTCCATTGTATCTGCCATCCAACTTTCTCTCTTCATCTTGTGACTAGTTCTACACACCTTTTTTCTTCTCAAAAGCTCCTTACTATTCCACTTTCTCACTATTAGCCAATTTTTTCTTGAAAAAATAAAAAGTGGACAGAACACCACTTAGGACAACCAAATCTACCACACTTCAAGTTCCCAAGTCCCCGAGTTCACTCTACCTCTTCTCCCAGTGAGTGGCATCGTGCCTGCCCCACTCACACGCTTCGTGCATCTGTCCTGCTCCTTTGAGCTTTGCCTTCTGCAGCCCTTTGTCCTGCCTCCTCAATACCCCTGTTTCCATTGAGTCGTTCTGATGTGCACATAGATGATCTCTAAAAACAACACAAAGACCCCTTTGAACTCATGCCCCTCCAGCATTCTCCTCACTTCTCTGTCCCCCACTAATGCCAAAGTCTTCGAAGAGTTATTTCTACTCTAACTTTCATTTGCTTATTTGTCATTTTTTTCCCTGTGTTTTGTTATTATCACTTTGTCTGTGCAGCTCCGGTCCAGAGGTCCAGACCATCACCATCTAGTCATGCCCATCCCCTGGACCTCTAGCAGTATGCCACAGTGAAGATCATTTCCTCTGTCAAACCACTTTACTTGGCAGTTGGGATGTCACCATCTCTGATCTCTTACACTGGCATCTCCTTCTCTGTCTTCTTCACTGACCACTTTTCCTTCTTTGTGCAACTACTATGCTTTGAGTGACAGAGGACGAGGCCTGAGTTTTCTTTCTTTTCTACAGTCAGCTCCCTGGGTAATGTCATCACTTTTGTGCTGCTGAATATCTTTCAATTTCTATCTCTACCCCAACTTTACCTGGCAATTCCAGCCCTCCCCACCTATCCCTTCCTTGTCTTCTCTTGTTTCCAGGACCATTTCCAAGGGTAAAGTGTCTGAAGTGAAACTTGATTCCTCTTCCATCTCTTGAAAACTTACCCTCCCAACACTCTCAGTTCCCTCAAGTGAACAAGCGGGGACTGATTCCTCATCCCCATCCCCCTGCTCTGGCCCATCCGTATGTCCTAACTCTTTTATCTTCAGAAAGACAAAGAGGCCACCCACTTCTCATCACTCCCACTGCTAAGATTCAAGTCTCAGCCACCATCTCCCTTTGCCTGGACTCCTGTTTTCTGTCTTGCTTCTCTACAATTTGTTTCTACATTCCACAACCAAAATGATTTTTTAAAAAGCAATAAAAATTTAAGTCAAATTATGTTGCTCCCTTGCTCAAACCTATGCAATGGCTTCCTGTCGCATTTAGAATGATGAATAGACTCACGGCCACAGTGGACAAGGCTGGAAAACCCCAGCTGGCGCTTCCCCTCCTCCACCCCGGTACACACCGAGCCTGAGCCCCACGGGCCCTCTGCCGCCTGCTCGCTTTCCTCGTGTCATCTCTCCGGCCTACTCGTGGCTTTCACCGTCAGTCCAACATCACCTCCTCAGAGAATTCCCAGGCTCCTGAATGAGATGGATATTGTGCTCCTTCCATTTATTATGCTCCGTTTTTCTTCCTTAAGCTTGTTGCAGCTTAAGCTTATAGTACCTCTTTATTTACCTTTGCTGGATAAATTTATTTGTTAATGTCAATAACTCAAAAAGATATGTGGGGGAGTCTTTCTAGGCTTTTCTTGCTCCAGGTGCCCCCCAAAACATTTGCTCTTAAGAGGACCAAAAGATGGAGAGGGTAGGGGAAGAAGTGGTTGAAAACATAATTAAGATGTGTTATCCTTATGTAATACTCCTCATGATGAATGTGATCATTATGCACTGCATACACGTACGAATAAAAATTTCTAAAAATTAAAAAGAAGTGAAGGAGAGATGATGAGAAGTAAGTAAAACACACATTGTGGTAAGACAAGGCTAGGTACAGTGGAGTCGAGTAACCCAGGAAGAGGTGTGTGGCGGCTCAGAGTAGGAGCTGGCACAGTGCCGAGGATGTCAGGGAGGGGGTCATGCCGGTCACCCTGCAGTGACTCTCACCTGTGGGAGGTGAGGGGCAAGCTTGTGAGCACTGGGGAAGAGGGACGAGCAGGAGTGCTCAGTCGGGGAGGAGGACTAGTGTGCTTGGGGCAGAGCAAGGAGGGGAGGAGAGCAGCCACAGGTCAGGGATCAGGAACAGAGGCCTTGAGGTCTGACAGGAAGTTGGCTTTGCTTTGAGTGAAGTTGGAAACGAAGGAAGGAGCTGAGCAGAAGAGGGGCGCTCTCTGTTCTAATAAAAACTCAGAGTCTGGACAAGAAGGATTCAGGGTGTGTGCAGGGAATGCTAGCGGGCATCTGAGAGGGCTCCGGGCCAGGACAGCTCCCTCACAGGACTGGACCAAGACTGGGCCCCATTCAGGTTTCAGTCCCCAGCGTCAGCACAGTGATCGACCCTGACTTGGCGGGCATTTGAATGCCTGAGTGGACGGAGCCATCCAATTGAGCTGCTGGGCTTCTACTCAGTGCCGTTTCCTTGGGGTCAGATTCTGCAGGGTTCCATTTCCAGTGGGCAAGCTTTGTTTTGTGGTTTTCTCAACTAAATGGGCCCTGGGCCACCTTCTGAGGACAGCGTGGGTGTTTGCAAAGGGGACAACACAATCAAGTCTCATTGTGAAATTGCCTTTCAAGTTATGTTTGAACACACAAAACGTGTTTCAAAAAGTAAGTAAAAGCCCCAATGTGGCTCCCTTAGGAAACCAAGCCTGGAAGATCCCAAGTGCGACTCAGAAGGCAGTCAAATATGCTTTGGAGTGAGGCTGGTGGTGCACACCAGTAATCCCAGCACTCAGGAGGCTGAGACGGGAGGATTACCAGCCTGGCTACATATTGGGTTCAAGGCCAGCCTAAAGCACATAGTAAGAACTTGTGTCAAAAAGAAAAAAATAAATAAATGAAATAAACAAACCAAACCAAAACAAGAAGAAACATTCTCAGAACCTAAATCTTAGCCAAAACTTATTTTTCTGGTTCTAATTTGAAGATCCAAAAATAAAGGGCATTTTAAAAATTCAAAACAGGGCCGGGGATTTAGCTCAGTGGTTCCGGCACCTGTCTTGCAAGCGCAAGGACCCGGGTTCGATTCCCGGTAACCACATACAATGCTGGGTGTGGAGACTCACCTCAGGAGCAACCAGTATTACATACCACAGTGCCGGGCGTGGTGGCTCAGGCCTGTAATCCCAGCACTCGGGAGGCAGAGGCAGGAGGATTGCTGTGATGTGAGTTTGAGGCTGAGCTCAGGGTCAGCCTGAACTACAAAGCGAGACCCTGTCTTAAAAAAAAAAAAAAAAAATTCAAAACAACATTTGGATAAAGTCACTGAAAATAATTTATTGACATATGAGTTAATTACTTAATTACAAAAGGGAAATGTATGGGGAGATGTTGGGGAGGGTGTTGAGTAGTGTTTTTTTTACATTTGAATCTTTATATATACACATCATGATCACACTCAACATTAAAAATTTGTTCCAGTATATGACACGTTTTAATTCTCATTTTTTTTCCTATTCCCCTACCAGACGTACAACCCCTGTCCCCTATATACGTAAGCTTTGTTTCCCTTTTCTTACCATCACATTTTTTCTTTCCTCTTGTTACTTACCTCTACACCCTTCTTCGCTTTGAATATTTTCTATTTCACAGTATCTATCATACATCCTAGAACTCATTTACATCTTTGTTTTCTCATACCAGAGAAAAGATATGGTATTTACACATCCATAACTTATTTATTTCACTTATGAGGATGTCCTCAAAGTACATTCGAGTATAAATGACTTAAACTCATTCTTTATGACAGAGTAATACTCCATTGTTTTAGAAAAATCACATCTTCTTTCTCCAGTCTCCAGCTGATGGACATTTTGGTTGTCTCCAAGATTTAGCTATCACAAAATGAGCAGCTATAAACATGGGTGCACATATGTCACTGTGATATGAATCTTTTAATTCTTTTGTGTATATAACTAGTAGAGGAATGCCTGCATCAAATGGGATCTCTAATCCTAGTTTTTTGAGGAATCTCCACACTGGTTTCCACAGGGGTTGTACGAGTCCCCACTCCCATCAACGTGGAGAAGGTTTCCTTTTTCTCTGCAGCCTCGCCGACATTTGTTGCTGACATAGCAGCCATTCTTTGTGGACTGAGATGAAATCTCAGTGTTGTGTTCATCTTCATCTCTCCAGTGACCAGTGATGTTGAGCATTTCTTCATATGCTTCTTGTGTGCTTTAACTTCTTCCTCTGAAAAGTGTTTGTTCATTTCAGATGCCCATTTTTGAATTAGCTCTTTAAATTTGGGTGGACTGATTTTTTAAAGCTCTTTATATATTCTAGATAGTAGCCCTTTGTCTGAGAAACAGCTGATAAAGATTTTTTTCCCATATTATTTGTTGTTTTTTTTTTTTGCTCTGCTGGTGGTTTCTTTTGGTGTGCAGAAGCTCTTTAATAAGATGAGATCCCCTTTGTTGATTTCTTCTGCTAGTTCTTGGGCTATAGAGGTTTTGTTCATAAATTCTTTCTCTAAGCCAATATCTCCAAGAGTTCTACCTAATCTGCTTTGCAGAAGGTTTAGTGTTTCTATTTTAAGATTTAGATCTCTAATGCACTTTAATTTTAGTTTAGCACACGGTGAAAGATATATCTAGCTTTAGTCTTTGGCACATTAAAGCCTGGTTTTTCCAGTACCATTTGTTAAAGAGGCTATCTTTCCTCAACTGAGAATATTTGGCTGTTTTGTCAAAGATGAGGTGGCTTAGTGTATCTGAAGTTGTGTCTGCGTTGTCTAATCTATTCCATTGATCCTCAGGTCTGTTACTTTTCTAGTACCATGCAGTTTCTATCACAGTGATTTTGTAGTATAGTTTCAAGTTGGGAATCATAATACCCCCTGTGATGGCCATGTTGCCTACTGTTGCTTTTGCTATTCTTCATCTCTTTTGATTCCAGGTGAATTTTTGTATTATTTTCTCTAGATCTGTGAAATATGCTGTTGGGATTTCAATCAAGATTGCCTTAAATCTTTACATCTTTATTTTCTCTGGTATGAGAAAATAAAGATGTAAATGAGTCCTAGAATTGTATGTTATATATTGTGAAATAGAAAATGCTCAATGTAAAATAGGAAGAAGGGGGAAAATGTTGAGATTGTAACAAGAAAGTAAGGAAACAAATTTTATGTGTATGGGGAGGGTGGTAGGGTGGGTAGGGCTATGGGAAAAAATGAGAATTAAGTTGTGTCTTATACTGGTACAAATCCCCATTATGGAGTGCAATCATGATGCGTATATGTAATGTACCAATAAAGATTAAAAATTTTTTTAAAAAAGATTGCCTTAAATCTATATACTTGTGAGAGTATAGCTTTTTTGATGATATTGGTTCTTCCTACCCAGGAACAAGGGATGTCTTTCTATTTTCTGGTATCCTTTTCAATTTTCTTTTTTCATACTGTTGTAGTTTTCAGAAAAGAAGTCTTTCACCTTATTTGTTAGATTGATTACTGGATATTTCATTTTTTTGGATGCTATTTTGAAAGGGATTGACTCTCCAATTTCTCAATAAGTCTGTTATTCGTGTATAAAAAGGCTATTAATTTTTGAGCCTTGACCTTGTGTCCAACTATGCTACTGAATTTGCCAATTAAATTTTTGGGATCTGCTATATAGAGTATCTGCTATATAGAGCAAATAATGATAGTTTAACTTCTTCCTTTCCTATCTTTATTCCTTTTTTTTTTCTTTCTCTTGTCTAACCACTGTAGCTAATTTTTCCAACACTATATTAAACAGGAGTGGTGATAGTAGATATCCTTGTCTTGTTCCTGATCTTAGCATGAAAGGTTTCAGTTTTTGACCCTTTAGTCTGATGCTGGCTACTGATTTCTCACAGGTTTTATTAGGTTGAGATAAAGTCCATCTACTCCAATTTTCTGTAGGATTTTGATCATGAATGGGTGTTGGATTTTGTTGAATGTTTTTTCTGCATCTATTGAGATGACTATATGGTTTTTGTTCTTGAGTCTGTTAATATAGTGTATTATGTTTATTGATTTATGTATGTTGAATCATCCCTACATTGTGAGTGATATGATTAATAAGACTAAGTTCAGGGGCATGTTAGAATCTGAGATAACAAAAGCGAAGGGACCTGTTAAACAGCTTCAAACAGAGTTTGAGGTGATTGAACATGTGAACGAAAGTTTATGAAGAAGGGTGAATGAAGCTGAGGACTGAATTTCAGACCTATCAGTGAACAGGAAAGGTATAATTCATGGAAAATGGAAAGGGATCATGACTAGTATTTTCTTAAAGTCTTTGTAAATCCAAGTGATTATTTTGATTGCCAGAGCTGTTGAAAATCTTTTGGGAGGTAATCTTCCTATAAAGCCAGACACCAAGTTTACTGTAGGTGACACTTAAAACATCAGTCCACACTCTCCCTTGGACAAGTCTCCATTGTTTATGGATCTCTGAATGTTCTGGGCCCAGAGGCCTCACATTATGAGATAGTTTTTTTCTTCCATTAACATCTGGGCTGTAATATGACTTTCATAAAACCCTCCCCCATAGTAGTATCAGTAGAAACTTTTCTTACCCTTCCATTTTGTCTGGTTTTGGTGCTGAGGATAGAGCCCAAGGTCCCAAGCTTGCTAGGCAAGTGCTCAACCACTGAGCTACATCCTCAACCCCATGAACATTCTTTTGGAAATAACATTAACCATTTCATCAGGAAAACTTTTATCGATTTTTATAGACCCTAAAAAATCTCATTTTTTCAGATTGACACAAGAATAACATTTTACATTATTTTAAGGTTTTAACCTTAAGAGTTTGTGTGTTACTTCTGCTTTTAAAATAAAAAGTATCTTTGTGAGTTCCCAGGAGTATTATGAGCTGTAGGTTCGGTGTCCAGTGGAGAAGTCATGGTCACAGAAACAAATGGGAAGTACAGAGTCCAACAAGTCAAGTCTGCTGCAGAAAACAGTCCCACTCTGAGGGAAGTTCTACCTGCGCCCCAATGAGGTTGTCCTGGCTCCTTGTCCCGTCCCTTCCTTCCAGGTGTCGGTGACGTGAGGCACAATACTGTACAAAATCTGACCCTTGAAACAGAGGGCAAGCAACAAAACAGCAGTCTGTGAGTGGTTGGTAAACTCCAACTGATGTGAAACAGAGTGAAAGATTTATCTAATGGAAAATTAAATATTCCTATCCACGCATAGCCACCTGGGTGTAAAACCAGCCTCCAAACTGTGGTAATGACTGACATGGTCCTGAGACCATCTTGGAGTCACCGGCACCAAAACAACCCAAGCTCAGGGCCTGCTGCACCTCAAGAAGAAGAGGCACTGCTCAGGACAGGGGAACTAAACTGAGTACAAGCCTTCTGGGGCAGGAGTGTACCATGAGGGGTGTGCAAGGGCCTGCCCAGCCACCATGGGACTGGCCAACTACTTTTGCTGCAGGAAAGGGCTACCTTCAGCCCTGAGTGTGGATGTTGTGAAGCAGTTCTTCAGGTATAAGGCCACAGGGACTGATTATGCCTGTGTATCTTCTCTTCAGCCTTCCCAAAGGTCTACAAAGATCTCTTCTGGTTTTTAATGCTTTTGTTTACATGTTTGCTCAAACAAAATAAGGATCTCCATCTCTGTGGAGCTGACACTGTAAGAAACAATAACATAATATCAGGCTTCTTTCAAAGTTGTCAATGGTATTAGGTGCATTGGATGTGCTACCAAAGAAAGGAAAAAACCAAACTACTGTCAATTGTAGAATGCATCCTGATATGTAATATATGTTAAAATGTGAAAAAAAATCATGGAACTTAGTTAGGATTGATTACATGTGGGAAATAAATTATAGAGTCTATTGAAAGTTGGTCATAAAAAAGTGAACTAAGCAAAGGAGGCTGAAGGTGATGGTGACACGGAACAAAGACTTGAAGGCCCTGTGACCACAAGATGACAATGTTTTGACTGCATTACTGAGGTATTATTTTTACATCATAAAATTCATTTTTTAAAATGTATGGTCCAATAAGTTTTAGCAGACTTACCATTATATAAACATCACCATGACCTAGATTGAGAGCTTTTTTGTGGCAGAACAATCAACATGAGAACAACTTTCTCAACACATCTTTAAATGTACAACACAGACCCAATATTACACAGCAGATCTCTCAAACATCATCACTTTGCATAGTTAGAACTTTATATGCTTGAAAGAAACCCTGTATTTACCACTCTCCCAGGGCCTGGCAGTCACTGTTCTACTTTCTACTGCTCTGTGTGCAATGTAGTTACCTGGAGTCTTGCAGTATTTGCCTTTCTGAGCCTGGCTGATTGCACTTAGCCTACCGTCCCCTGTGTTCAGCCCTATTGTCACAAATGGACGAATTCCCTTCTTTCTAAAGGCTGGATCATCCTCCTTTTAGTGTATATATTGTACTTGATCCACTCATCGATTGCCAGTTCTTTAAGTTGTTTCCACTTCTTGGTGCTTGTGAATAATGCTTCAGTAACATAGTAGTGCTAATCTCTCTCTGTTCAAGACCCTGATTTCAAATCTTTTGGATAAATACCCCAAAATAAGATTGCTGGGCCATATAATATTTGTTTTTACTTTTTGTGTGAACCTCTGCATTTCTTTGGAAAGTAGCTGTACAGTTTTACATGCGCACCAGTGGAGGACCCAGGCCCGATTTCTCCACATCCTCAGCCATCTTTCTTTCTGGCGATAGACAATCCAAGATGGCACAGATGCAACCTCCTTGCACTGTTGGTTGCGTTGCCCTGGCAACTAGTGAAGCTGAGCCTCTTTTCATTTGCTTGTTGGAATGGAGACTCTCCAATTATTGTGAGCCCCAGAGAGCCAGACTTCATTTGTTCACACTCTAACCTCGCTGGTGAAGTGTCTAACATGTGGTTTCTATTCAATAAATATTTGACAGTGAATTAGTCACTATATTCCAGGCATTTCACAGATAGGATTTCTGATTCTTGGCAAATGCTCAGAGGTATGAATTATTATGCCCCTTTTAGGAATGGTGAAACTGAGGCTCAGAAAAGTTAAATAATGATCTTGGCTGTATATCCAGGCTGAAAAGATACAGGACTTATACTCAAGTTTCTTTGATGTTGATCTGCAGGCCTTTTTTTCTGCATCTTCCAAGTATCTCTGCTTCAGGCCAACTTTATTTTTTTCTAGTGCAAACTGGGACATCAGGGAAGCAGAGTGTCTGGACAGAAACCAGACTCACAAAAAACTAGAATGGAACCTCTGGGAATGGAAGCCTTAGCTCACTGCCTGGAAAATGCCACATTCTGCAGAGTAGCAAGCAGTTTGGCTTGTTGGATCCCAGATTTCAAGCTTTGGCTGCCGTCGCTACCACATTGATTATTTGGGTGAATTAAGACTCTCTACCTCCAAGGAGATGACTTTCATAAAACTTTTCTCCTATCAGCCAGTTAACCTCATACTATCAACACAACTGTTAAAAGTAAACTGACTTTGGTATTTTACAAAGCATAAGGCCAAATAATAATGGACATGGAAATCTACCACAGTCTCTGCAGGACTTAGTAAAACATCAGAAAACATCTTGGGTAAAATCTGCTAAGCCAATATTGGCTTAATTCAAAATTACACCTAATTTGAAACAACTGGTTTTCTTTAGCCATCCAGTTACCCTATTGTTTTTTCAGTAAGAATAACAATAGAAAGTTCAAATGCGAAGTCAGGTTCTTTCCCAAGAAAATTATGTTTCATATGTTTCATAAGAAACACTCCTGTTATAAGCTGAGGTTTCATCTTCCCAAGAGAGGGAAAATTAGGAGAGGGTAAGTAAGGTTTCCCAAAGACTTGGAAATTTACCTTCAAACATGAAGGGAAAATTAGACTTTTGCTAACAAACCAACTATTAGCAAAGGTCTGACTGCTCAACATCCAAAAGCCTGTGTTGTTTTCTTCCTTCGCATCCTGCTTCAGGGAAAGCCCACGATGGATGCTCTGTTTCATAACTTTTCCCTGAGGCAGAGTGCTCTATTGTATGTGGATGCCAAGGTTTAATTTTTCTGTTGGGAGACTTTGGGGTTGTTTCTAGTTTTGAGATGTAGTAGTAAAGTAGCAGCAACCAGCCACAGTTGGGGCAACATGGACTGAATTGTACCCTCCCCCTTTCATATGCTGAAGCCTTGACCCTCCAATGTAGCTCAGTTTTTGACTTGTTTTGTTTTGTGATACAGAGAAGTGAATCCAAGGCCATTGCATTCAACTCTAGGTTTTCCAGGTTGGGCTTAAATTTGTGATCCTCTTTGCCTAAGTCTCCCAAAGTTCTGGAATTATAGTCATGCCAACAAATGTAGTATTATGACTTATATCTTGATGTCCCTGCAAAGCCACATGAACTCCTAGATGGGGCTTTACGGAGGTGACTGGGTCATGAGTGTGCAATTCTGGATCACACATGTGTGGGGTTAAATTAGTCCATGTATAACTTGGTGTGATATTGGGAGGTGGGTCACTGTGGGCACAGCATTTTGCTTCCTGCCAACCTTCCTGGGAGCTGTTTCTCCTCTCTGCCATGTCACCCTACCTTGGAGCCAGCCAGCAATGGAATGAAAAACCTACAAACTGTGAGCCAAAATAAACCTTTTCTCCTTTAACTTGTGGGCATTGGGTATTTTGTCTTCACAATGAAAAAACAATTATGACATACAGTTTATATTTTAAATGTCTCCCAAATGCCATGTGTTAAAGGCTTGTTCCCTAGATTGGAGCTATTCAGAGACAGAGGAAACTTTGCAAGGTGGAGCTTAGCAGAGCGTCTTATAGGTCATTGGGGGTACACCCTCCAAAAGCATGATGTTGATCTTGCTCTGCCTTGAGCTCCTGCACCTCTACCAGGGCCCCAAAAGTAACATGTCTGCCCACTCATGGACTGGTCCCTGTTAGCCTCTTCTCTTTATAAATTGATTGGTCTTAGATATTTGTCACCATAATAAAAAGCCGACTAGCATGGTTATCATATTTAGAGAAGGAAATAATTAAGATTAAATGAATTTAGGAAATTGGGGCCTGATCTAATAAGATTCATATATTTTTAGGATAGTGACCAGAGAGCTTCCTTTTTCCACATCCATGGGGCCGAAGCCAGCACAGAGCAAGAAGGGAACTGTCTGTGGATTAGGAAGAGGCTTCAGCAGAACCCAGCCTCACCTACCCTCACCTTGAGTCCTGCTTCTAGAACTGTGAGACATAATTTGTTGTTTACACCCTGCAGACTGTGGTATTTTGTTAGATCTGCCCTCACAAACTAATACAGGTTCAGGGTAAGGAACAAGAGAGGGATTTTCACATAAAGGAGCTAGAAATAGTCCATGCCTCGATCTTCATAGTGGTTACATTGGAGTGATATAGGTAAACAAGTCTATCAAACTGTCCACTGAAGATTTGCACATCCTTGTGTATGTAAATTTTCCTGGCACTTAAAAAGTCTTTCTTAGCTCTGTCTTTCCCAGTGACTCTGTTTCTAAAAGATAACAACATAGTCTTCATATATTTGAGTGGGCTTAGCAGAAAAGAAATTAGTATATATTGTTATCTGTATCTGTGGTGTCAATCAACTGTAGGCAGAAAATATTTTTTAAAAACTGTCTCTGTACTGAACATATACAAAATGTATTATCTTGGCATTATTCTCTAAACTATTCACATTGCATTTATATTGCATTAGGTATTACAAGAAACCTAGAGGCAATTTAAAATATAAGACTGGTGGCTGAAGGTAAATCCTATGCACCTGAATAAGGGACCAGAGCATATGAGGTTTTTTGTATCTACACAGTCCTGGAACCAATCACCCAAAGATACCAAAGGATGCCTGTGTTTATATATGGCTTTACATGTAATAAATAACTTGGAGATTAAGTGATCTACCCAAGAGAGGTACCTACCAGATGCAGCTCTGGATTCTGGCCTGGTCTTGTAAACTTGAGAGACAGGCTCCTTCCTCTGCCACCCTTGGACCTGACAGGGACATGCTCAGTGGCAGGAACGGGCAGGAAGGGTACCCCGGCACAAGGAGAGGGTGTGGAGTGGAACAGGAGGCAGCTTTCGGTTCGCAATGCATTCCCTGATTCTCATCTCTGACCTTCCTACCCCTCGGAGAGGACGGTGGCAGCACGCAGAGGCACACAAACAGCTTCAGAGAGGAGCCACACACACAGGAGTCTGCGGCCAAGAACAACAGGAAGCTCCCGCCACCCTGCCCGCTGCAGCGCTGGCCTGGAGACCCGGGGTGATGGGCTCTGAAGGGCCTTCCGCAGATGTTACACAAACAAGACCTCCTTTGACTCCAGTTCTGGTCTGTCTGAAAATAGCCCTTGGGCCAGAGTCCACAGTTCCCATCAGCCCTCATGCTCGCTATGTGTGTGAGCTCTTCCTCATGTGGATGCATGTACGGAAACACTTGTGGTTGAACTCCAAATGTAGGGCACGTTGGCGCAGCAGGCGGCCCTCTGAGAGCTTGAGTGGCTACTGGCCAAGGTATACATCTCCTCTCTCTAGGGAGGCAGGAAGCAGCTCTCTCCCTTCCTCCCTTCCTCCTTGCTCCTTATTTATGTAAGATGGAGTTGAAGGAGACCCCAAAAGCCAGGGAAGAATCTTGCTTCCTGGTCAGGGAATGTAGGGAGACCGGCAGATGTGTGCCTCAGCATGGGGTCACTCAGAGCTTTGCCACTTTAGTTAAGGCCTCTGGAAGCTATTAGCATCTTTTTTGCTTGGCTACCTACACTTCCTGAGAATCTTAACTGGCAAAAAAGAAAAAAACTGCAATTAAAAAATATTACATTATACCTGATACTCTGCTATTCTAAGCATTTGGTGTGTTTTAATTTCTATTGATCAGGTCGAAAAGATCTGTTATAATGATTGTCTCCAGGTGGCAGAAGAATGAACTGCAGGTTGGAGAAATTATAGAACTTGTCAGACTCTCTGCAGAGGTGGAACCCAGACTCCAAGCTGTAGGACTAGACATAGCCTGGACCAAAGCAGCTAGGCTCACCCTTCCCTGCTCACCATCTTCCTTCTGCTCCAAGTCCAAGCTCTTGGATCTGTCTTCTTCATAGTGAAACACATTCAGACAGCATTTCTGGTGCGCCATGTGAACAGGCAGCTTGAATTCCATCAGTATCGTATTTTACCAAGTTGCCCTTTGCTTCAGAGAGGGCTTTGTGTTTTTTATGGGTCAGAGATTCCCAGATCTGGTCTCTACCCTGAAACTAAAGTTCTACATACCTGGAGGAGGGAAGAAGCCATATGTAAAAATGGAAGACTTCTCACTGAGGTCCACACTCAGGTAAGGGACTGGAGCCGTGCTGTGGTGATCCCTGAGGGGTTCATGTCACCTGAGACATGCTGGAATTCAGAGGAATTTAAATATATATTCTGAGTCTCCTCACTCTGGGGTCTACCATGACCTTCCCCCCAACTATGGGAACATTAGCCTATTTGACTCAAATCAAAGCTTGAGCATATCTCAGGAATGAGGCCTTCTTCTACAGGTTCCCTTGGCTTTATTCTTTATTCCTTCACTTTATCTATCTGCCCACCTATTTACCCATCCATTCCAGAGACATTTCAGATGTATCCACTGCATGCTTATACTAGGCTCTGGGTATCCAGGGGTGAATGTTAATAGGATACAACCTTTTCCTTCTAAGAGTTCAAGTTCAGAGAACGGACAAAAAAGCAGTAACAGAACAGAATCATCAGGACAGTGACAGCTGTAATTGCAGGCTCTGAAAGCCTAAGAAGCAGTGGCGTGGTCTGTGTGCCAGGTGCTAGTTGATGATGTGTGTGCACATGCACATCTGTACAGATGGAAAGGGTGGCACATACACAGGCTTCCAGATGGGCCTGTGGAAGACACTTACTTTCTCCTCTTGAGCTTCCTTCCATGTATCTAGACCAGAGGGGCCTCTTGCCAGACCCCAGGCCCTTACTCACCATCTTCCCAAGGGAGGCAAGTGACTATCTGATTGGAGAGTTTGCAGTTCATAAAAGAATCTAGGACATAGTGACTCAGCTCCTTCCCTGACTGGGATCCTTTCCGTCTGCCCTTTGATGCCATAAACTTTACAGAGGTCAGCTGTTGGGAGAGGGTGCTGCTTGCACTGAGCACAATGGCTTCAGCACCAGGGGAGCAATGGCAGAGCCCTCTTGCCTGATATTGTGAAAGTGTCAACCTCCAGCTCAGCCTTTGTCAATGTTTTCTGTTTTCATTTCCACTGGCCCAATTCCTATGGCAGGAAAGAAAGGTGCTATTTGTTGAACTGTCTTGAGGCGTAGCACCAATGATGCTTATTATATGTTGTCCCTCAGTGGATGATAGGGGCACCTTATCACTGTGGCTTGACTGACAGGAACAGACTTCCATGTGCTGAGCCCTGAGGGGTACTAGGCTCTGCAGAGAGAAGAGGCCCATTTTAATGGATTTCCCTCCCTTGTTCCCCGCTTTACACCTCTTTCTGAGGCAGCTCTCAGGCAAGAAAGGAAAAACATGAGAAGAATGAAAGGAGCAAATCAGGATGAAGTTCTCCCACTGAAGTCTACAAAGGTTCTACAAAAGTCATGGACAGCCCTTGGTCCTAGCCTGGAACTCCCACTGATGAATATCCCTGATGAGACATGTGGTGACTGGCTGCTTTCCTCTCGGGCTGTCCTCATTTTGGAAAGGCCCTTTTGTGAATGGAAAGCTGCCTTTCCGAAACACCTTGGCCCTCTTGTTTCTCATGTGTGTCCGTTTCCTGGGGAGGGGGCTGAAGTGTTGATTATATTTGTCTTTAAGAATATACTGGGTCCATGTCATCCTGTATCTCTTAGAAGGCAAGTCAGGATCACTGCGTCCTCATCCCCACCTCCTACAGGTGACTGATGACTAAGATGTAAAGAGGTACCTAGGTGGGGGACCCAGAAGGAAATGACAAACAAACAGAAAGCTCCACTTGTTTAACCTTGGGTGTTTTCCTGTCAGACACTGTTATTTCCTTCAGTAATTCTACCAGCCCATTCTTCAACTGGCAACAGTGTTGGTTTTTCCCTAATTTTATATCAAAAGCTGAAGAATAACCAGAGCCCAGTAGAGGGAGCAGTTTTAAACAAAGTCCTCAAACTGAAGGCTGCAACAGCCAAGCAGGTGGTCCTAGGTACTTGGAAGCTCATTTTTGAAGGCTGGTCGCCTGTTCAAAAGCTCTAAGCCACAGCAAAACTTTTGCAAGGTGCGATCTTGAGTTTTGTAGGCTTCCCAGGACTGCACATCTTGTTTCCATCAGCAGAGCTTGGTTTGGCCCAAGGTGCCCCTGTTAGATAGCCACATGGATCCCATACGGCAGGCCTGGCTCCAGCCTAAGGGAGCCGGGCAATCCAACTGACCCTGCACACACCCACGCAGTGTTTATCAAGTTTAGATGCTGCAGGGACAGATCCTGTGTGAGAGAAGCCTACCGCAGAGGTCGTTCATCAACGATCACCTTAGAGGGCAGTGGCCGGGATGGAGCTACAGTAAAGGAAAATCTTCAGAAGTGTGGGAGCTTTAGTTCACTTACATCTAGTTCCCTGTGAGCTCTTGAACCAGAGTAAGTTTAAATTATACGCAGCCCTTGGCATGAAAAGATTTTTATTATACCAATCTCTGTGGCCAGACAATGATGAAATGTGAAAAGTCTCAGGCAAATGCAATAATATGTGAGTGGGTGCAGAGCTGTGTGTGTGGATTTGTCTGAGAAATTATTAGAATTGCTTACAGGTCCTGAAGGTAACCTATAGCAGAGACAAGAGACTTAGCAAATGTGGTGTATTCAAGGACCTCTCGGATGTTCATGGTTTAAAAATCCAGGCCAACATGTTGGAAATAAGAGGGAACCAAGATGGTACATGAGCTTGCTGAGCTGTCATTGTGAAGCACCGTGGACTGGAGGGCCAACCAACACATAGTTATCTTCCCACAGTTATGAAGATTGGACAGTGAAGGTCACAGTGCTGTCTGATTTCTCCTGTATTCTTCGTGGTCATCCCTCCTTGCACACACATCTTTGGGGTTATTTTTTTTTTCTCTTCTCACATTACCTTAACATAAATGACTTCCTTTTAATTTAATCGCCACTTCAAGGAACAAGAAGAGTTATATTCTGATGTAGTGGGAGTGAAGACTTCAGCATGTGAATTTGGAACTTTGAGGGCGAGTGTCAGTGATGTGTATGAGGTCTAAGAAATTGTAGTGATATGGTAAATAATGCTAGTTTTTACAACCAATACAATCTGGAGTCCTAGGACTTAAAACACTAAAAATGTATTTCTTACATGAAAGTCCATTTCCATCAGCTAAATATTGTGAGACAGCTGTGCAGAACACACATTTAGCTGCCATCTTCAACACAGGCTGTTTCTAAGGGCACTTTGGAATGAAGAGTCAGGAAGAGAGGCGTAAGGGAAGACACTCACCTCTCAATAGCCGTGACGCAGAAGTCATGCATCACTTCTACTTGCACAGCATCAGTAAGGGTGGTTCTTACACACCTACCTGGATCAAAGCACCTGAAAAGGTGAATTGCTTCTAAACTTAGAAAGAGGAAGTGGGTTTGGTGAACACTTACTTAGTCTTTGCAGAAATGAAGTAAGCTTGATGGGTCTTAACCCTAAAGATAAGCCAGTTGTCTGGGGAACCAGTCGCCAGGGACTAGAGAGTCAGGCAAACATGTTGAGGATAGGGGTGTTTGGGGATCTGTTAAGTTCCCAGAGTCATGCTGAATCTTGGTTTTTGAGTGGTATTGCCCAGGCTTTCTCATGTTATAGAACTGAGAAAAAGGTAATTTTAGTATTGCATATTAGACTCTGTCTTAATTAGATGAGGCTAGTCAAGGCCAGAGGTCATGAGCCAAGGAGCCCCCTCCACTCCAGGAGGCTGCCAACCACTGTGAAAGTGGGGATCACCTACTGGCCACCAGTTGGTGACACATTAGTGCTGCGGCTTATGGGGGGAAACACTGGTGTCTAGAGAATGAAGAAGATGGCATATGGGTAAGGTGTGAATTCTGTGAGGACAGAGCCTTCTGCTGCCTCTGTAGGTAAAACAGAAAGGCAAATTAGGTGCTTTAACAGCCTGGGGGAACAGGATCGCCTTGGAGGACCCTGAAGGATGACCAAGTGCTGAGACCACAGAATCTCCCTGCATCTGGAGTCCACTCTCTCTGTGTGAAGCCGCTTCTGGTGAGCAAGACTCGAGGACGGAGCTCTCAGTCCTGTTAAATTGCAGCAACTCTTCCTCCTCTTTTGGCACAATTATTTAGGAGGGAATTACAATGGGAACCCAGATTAATATCCATCAGAAGACACAGTGAAGGAGAAGGAAGCAGGATGCAGTTTCTTGAACATTTAACATAAGCTTAAGACTTTAAAATGCATACTTGGTTTAAGTGGCTTTTTTTTTTTTACTTTGAATTAAAGGTGTTTAGCATTATCTATAAGTAACTCAGCTAACCTTTATAAGTTATAGGAGAATGGAGTTAAGAATGTAATGTGGCAGAGAGGTCAAAATCCAATGAAAAAACTCTTACATTTTAACAAACATCCCCCTGAAAGCAGTCAACAGCAGCCCTGTGAGTACCAGGCCATCAGGGAATCTTTAAATTCTTTAAAATTTTGAGACAGGGTCTTGCTAAGCGGCTAAATTGCTCATGCTGGGTTTGATCTCATGATTCTCCTGCTTCAGCCTCCCTGGGTGCTGGGATTACAGACAGGCACCACCCCACTCAACTGCCATCAGCTGATGTTATTAGCCCTGGAGAGCTTAAATAAAAATGCCAGAGGGCACTTAAATGTAATATATGGTATACTTGGAAATTAAATGGTGTTTTTACCTAAAAATCAGTTCTCTCACAGAAAGTAGTCTTGCTTTCGATGAAGTTATGAAAAATAAATTGGAGAAATCTCGCATTAAGATTTTAAAAGCAAGCAAATAACTTCCAGGATAAAATCCAAATCCTTTGTCATTTCCTCTCTCCATTTTCATCAAATATGGGAACGTTTAACCACACAGGAAGAAGTTGGTGGACTTGGAAAGTTGCTGAGTTCTCTTATGTGAACCAGTCTATACTAAACACAAGCTGTTGTTTTATTAACAAGTGAAGGATAAGCATAACTGATGCTGATTGACTACGGAAGAGAAGTCGGTTTGCTATAGTTCAGTACTCCTTGAAAAACCTGAGTGATTCCAACAGAAATCTAGGGAGAAAAGGATTTCCTGAGTGTGGATAGGATCAAATTATTCATGTATCAGATTCTTGCCACCTAGGAATCCAGCCTGAAAAAATCATTGGTCCCTAGATCTATGCATAATTAAGGGTGTAAAAGATGATTTTAGGTGGTACAATGATGAAAAGCTTAATTTTAGTAGGAATATATTTAAACCAATGCATGTTAACAAAAATACTTCCAGCACAATGAACATGATTTAATCAATCGCATTACCTGGAATGAATATTTAAATTATAAGGGAGAAAAATTGAGTACAATTTACTCTTATTTTTCACAGATTCTCTACAAAGTAGACATACTTGCAATTCCCAAGCCAATAATTACAGCCTTTATAGGCACTTACAAGGCAACAAGATACTGAAATGGTCCCTTGCATACGTCGTCAGCTGAAATCCAAGGAGACAGTGCTTTATCTGTTCTCTTCAGCTCTCAATCTATAAGCAAATGCACAAAAATAGTCTAGTGCCACTTTTTCTTTTCGTATTTTTCTAATATCTGTTGGTGCTTTTACCATTGAAGATGACCTCAAAGTGTACGATTGAAGCCCTGGCCACTTTTCCTAAGCAGAAGAGGCTATGATTTGCCTTATGGCAAAGCCATGCATTAGGGAATCTTTTATTCAGGTATGCATTACAGTGTTGATGGTCATAAATTCAGTGCCTTCAGATCAATAATGTGTACTAAGTGTTTTTAAACCAAATGCACATAAAATCAAGTTGTGTATTTACTGAGAGATGAAAATGTTATGACCAAGCTTGAAACAACCTAGCATTGTAATCTTCTGGAAACCATGGTTCACTATTCCATTCATTCTTAATTTGCAGAGATTTCATAGAACAATACTAACCTGAGTGAGGTGTGAATGGTGCAGGTGGTCACGGTAGACACCAGATGTGCCTTCTGGCTCTTTCAATAGAGGACTTGGTGCCTAGGTGTGGGCAATGAGGTCAGCAGATGACCTCCAGCTGCAGAGATCCTCACCACTGGGGCCATGGCCTTCTCTGGTGTTGGCCCACGAGGGGTCCAGACCCACCCCCCGACCCTGTGCTCTCCTTGCTGCAGTTTACTGACTTTGTTAGACCCACACTGCAGTTGACTTCTCCCGTTGTCCAGTTCTGCCCCCCATTCCTTCCACAGTGCTGCTTCCTGATACACATCTTATGTCTCAACTTTCATTTCAGTTGAAGGGTCTAAAAAGGCTTCTCAGCTTTGGTCACTTACAGATGTGGTAGAACATAAAGAAACACTTTGCTGATCCCTTTCCCCTCCTTTCCTGCTCTCCACAGATTTTCCTCTTCCTTGGCCTCACCCTTCCTGTTCCAGGCCCTGTCTCTATTTCCCTGCAGATGCCCATACCAGCCCATCACCTCTGCTTAAGACTGCAAAGTCTGGAAATAAATCAAGTTCTGCTTAGGCTTCACTCATACCATCCTGGGTCTTAGAAAGAGCATGTGTTGTTTGGGTGAAAGGGTGCCTATTTTTAACTGCTCCCGCAGTGGTGTGGCTAGAACTTCTCCCCTCTCCCAGCTCCCTATGGGCTGGAACTCCTTCGTCCCACTCTGGCTGTCTGGAGCTTGGCCTCCCGGGCAGAGCTGACTTTTACTTTTGCCTCCTGCCTTAGCATCTTCTATTGCTCAGCTTTCTCAGCTGGGTCTTCTCCTTCTTCCCGCCTCCAGGAGGAGAATACATGAGCTAAAGGCAGAACTCACTTCCACTTCTCACCTTCAGAAAGATTTTCCCTGCAGAGTCCCCTTGTATAGGGAAGCACTACCAGAGATAATAGCACCGTTACTCCCTCCTCGCCTCTCTGAACCACACATGTGCTCTGCATGCTAAAATAATGACCGTGTAACATCTCACTGGGAGGTACTTCCACATAGCTAGAGAAATTTATAAAAACAATAGCTAATGTACTGGGATTAACTACATGTCAAACACTTCGCTAAGTGCTTCATGTATTTTATTTCATTTAATCCTCATAACAACCTGAAGAGGTTGGTATTAATAGTTTCATTTGGCAAGTGAGGAAATGCAGGCTTAGGGAGGTTACGGAACTTGGCTTGCACCTAGGAGTCAGCAGAGTGCGGTTTCACATGCGCCGTGTCTGCGTGCAGGGATGGAGTGGGGACTGTCACAGGGTGGTGACTGAGATGCTGCTTGGCCCAGAGCACAGGAGCCAGAAACAGCAGGACAGACAGCATGAGCAAGCAGACATACAGACAGCCCTTGGAGTGAGGGGAGAATGGAGTTTCCTTTCTCCTGAGAAGGATTCAACTCCAGCCCTAAATTGAACTGGGATGAAGATCTGAGCATTTGAGATTGGTTGGCTTCATTTTAACCATGTGCCTAGTAATTTGTCATCATTTAAAGACCATTTCCTCTGCACCTGCATCTAAAATGCATCCAGGGTTCAATGTTTTCGGGAAGAATTACACGGGCCTCTGTTTCGCTCCTTCTCAACCCTGCCTCCCACTGGCAACAGGCAGAGTGTGGACAGCATGGTCCCCAGGGCTGGAGGGGGGCTGGGAGTGAGAAGTCAGCGCCATTGCTCCCCAACCACTGGGCCCCGACATTTCAGGGGAGGGGGTGAGACAAGTGACTGAAAAGAGATGAAAGGCTCAACTACAGTCTGCTGTCGTTTATCCTGTTTCATCCAGCAGAACCACAAAAAGTGACAGTTTGGGCGGGATTGCTGCCGGACTATCTTATCGCTGTTTGAGGAGACTTCAGAAAGACATCAAGTCTGCTGTCCGGTCCTTAGGGCCGAGCCTTGCCGTGGTAGTGGTGGGCAAAATCATTTTTCTTTGCCATTTCTCCAGTGTTTGTCAGGTAGAACCATTTCTGTGAATAAACTGACATGTGAATCATCTGATTTATTAGCCCATCAATTAAAAGATCAAAACATGGATATTAATGGCACTCAACTCCCGAACCACAGGCCTCGGCTTTCTATTTACCCAACTGGTGTGCTGGTTGATAGACCTCTGAGTCTTTTCCTTGGGGTTTATGAGATCTGGCTTATTGAGCCAGTTTTCAGCAATTGCCTGGCTCATCCCCCTAACATATCCAGCCAGAAGGAATAGCCTTCACTCTTGAGGATGTTTGGAGCATACTTCTTCCGTTTCAGATCGGAAAGGATAAGGAGGCTTCAGGATGAAGACTGCAGCCTTTGCAGTCAAACAGATCTGAATGAAGTCTTACCTCTATTGCTTGTTGGCTGTTTGAAGTTGGAAAAGTTACTTGCCTTCTGACTCTCAATTCTCAGTCTGAAAAATGGGTACCATTTAAGGTCTTCTTCCACTGTTGTGAAGAGGTGGTGAGATCATGTATGTAGAGTCCTTCAGCACAGAGAGGCACTCAACGTGTAACAGTGTGACTAGAAGGGAAATTCAATATATGGTCATGAATTCCCATCTAGAATCTTGAAAACATTAGGAGGGGAAAGAAGCCATGTGCAAAAAGCTGCATGTTATATAGTCCCACTTGTATAAAATGTTAAGCATAGGCAAATCTGTAGAGGTACAAGGTAGACTGGCAGTTGCCTATGGCTGGGGGGTGGAGGGTTAGGATTGATTGCTAGTGAGGATGACATTAATTTTGAGGTAATGAAAATGTTCTGTAGGTAGAGATTTACAAAGGTTTTACAAATCTATAAATACACCGAACCCACTGAGTTATACACAGTTAAAAAGATGAGTTTTATGTATGTCAGTTGTATCTTTTCAGAAAGTTCGGTAAGGAAAGAAGAAAGTAAATCTGTTCTGCAACTAAAGACATGAAGTTGGAAGCTAGTTTGCCTCATGGAGCCTCTCCACTTTTCCAGTCCTGGAAGAAGCATTAAATGTCATCTCACTGGAAGTCTGTGTGTCTTTCTAGGTCAATCAATTGTTAGATGGAGACTGTGTAATAAATGTCAGCCAATTGTGACTTTGGCATTTGCGGGACCAGTGACGCAGAGTTCTCTTGACTGCTGAGCGGCTTGGATTTATGGGCCTGAACAACCAACCCACCATCTCCAAGTCAGGAGCTTCTCGGCCGCTCAGCTCATCTGGGGCATTTTCCCGGAGGCAAGCAAGATATTTCCCCTCCAACCAGAATGGAAAAGCAGAAGCAGAGAACAGAAATAAAAGTCTATGGGACTAAGTGATGTTTTCATATTTTCTAATTGGAAGTGTGTGTGTGTGTGTGTGTGTGTGTGTGTGTGTGTGTGTGGTATAGGGTAATGAGTAACCGAACGGTGCTAAAAAAGGAAGCATTTTGAACAGTCAGTTTATTGCCAAACTGGAGTAGAGAAATTCGGGAATTTCACTGAGGCCCATTCAAGGCCTCTAAAGTATGATTGAAAAAAATGCAATGATCTTCAGCTTCATATCTCGGACAGGGCTGTCAGTACCGCTTAGGGACAACTTCTTTCAGCGTGAACAAGGTTACAAGATTTTAATAAAAATTATTTCTTCACTGTTTGGAATGTCTGTATAGATTTGTGGTCTTTCATTTTGCTTTAAAATATGATTAAATATGCTTTAAAAAAAATCAAAGGCTTTTTTATGGGTTTGAATTTCTTCCAGATTTATTGCTGGTTAATATTATATGTGCCACACTGATATTTTTCTCAGTCCAATAATGTCAACTGAGATTCTTTCAAAGAAAAGTAGGATTTATAAAAAATGAAATCATCTATCTGCTTTATTAAGACATGAAAAATGTATCAAAGTCCTTATCGGGAACACTGTATTTTTAGAAAGTCTTTGCTGTAACTGCTAGATGGAGCAGAGAGAACACGGGAAAGCTGAGAGAGCTCAGGGAAGAAAGAAAACTGAAGCAAAGACAAACAGCAGTGAGTTCTGCCTGGACTAGTTCCAACACACTAGGTTCTTTTTGGACATTTGTTTTGACAGAGAACAAACTGACCTGTAAGACTTAGTTGTCTCAGATGAGAAGTGCTGAGTACTGTGCTATGTACTAAAAGCCTTCAAGAGACTGGACAGGGGTAGGAAAAATGTACCCACAAGGATGACCTGAATACCGAGCTGTGAGTAGCATCAGCTTCCACGTAGTGACTGTTTTCTGTGTCCACACACACAAGTGGGCATCTCATCCGTCTTCATGGAACCCAGGGAGGTCTTTGTGATGGAGTCCATTTGATAAGTGGAGAAACTGAAGGACTTGGGGGACACATCACCGGGCCCAAGTTCAAGCAACTGGGGTACAGTTTGTCTAAAGCTGAACCAGATGAGTTTGACTCATGCTTTGACCATGCCAAAAAAATCTAACAGATGAGCTTGCAGTCTTGATACTGGGTTAATACCTTCTTTGCAGAAACGTTTCTACTTACTTTTCCTATTGTCAGAGCTGGTCTTTAGTAAGCTCTTTCTCTGAGTGCCTTTTATTTGTGGGTGATGCAGTTGGCCAGGGAAGAAGCTGAAAATTGCTTTTGGTCCTCCCTCTTCCTTTGCTGGCACAGACACACCTAGTTCCAGATTCCATTCTTCTATTTCCCTGCATCCCACTGTGCTTAACTTTCCCTCTGCTCCTCAGAAGCTCATCATTTTGCTGTATAACCTTTAACAGCCTGCTCTCTTGCTTCCTTGCTTGCCCAGGTAGCAGGAACTGCCTGCAGAAAGCTAAAAGGGAGAAAGCAAAGACTATAAAGAAAGGAAGGCAGCGATCATAGCTGCAGGACTCCAGGTCAGTGCTGGGCTCAGTGGGGTGGGTGTCAGAAATTCTCCCTGTGATGGGACTGGATGGATGAATTTAGGAGTCATAGTTGTCATTAGAAAGAGAAAATCACTTGGAGGAGGTCTTAGAGTTGGAAGAGAGTTTAGAGGTGCTGGGGACTGGAAAAGAAGGAAGTGGGGACCAGGATGCTGATACAGCCACACTGTGACAATGGGCTCTGTTCTCCTTTGTCTCTAACGCTTGGCAGGGGCCTCATCACCCATCTGCCGTGGACCCTACGTCTCAGCAAAGGGACCCACAGATGGTGCAAGGAGAAACATCTCTGTTGCATAAAGAAAGGTGATAGGTTTTTCTATATCCCCAAAGTAGCACATGCATTGAATTGCTGTTTGTTTTGATGAGACGACACTGTTGTGTTGTGTGTGTGTGTGTACTTAAATAATTGTAGGGCCAGGGATTTAGCTCAGTGGTTCCGGTGTCTTCCTGGCTAGCACAAGGTACTAAGTTCGATCCCCCATACTACATATCACAGTGCCGGATGTGGTAGCTCACGCCTGTAATCCCAGCACTCAGGAGGCAGAGGCAGAAGGATTGCTGTAAGTTTAAGGCTAACGTGGCTATATAGTGAGTTCAGAGCCATTCTGAACTACAAAAGTGAGACCCTGTCTCAAAACTACTAAAAAGTAAACAAACAAATAATTTAAATGTCACGTTTGAAGTTTCTTGATAGTTTAAAGTCTTCAAAAGAATCTCCTCTGCAGTCCAGAAACAGTATCGTATGGTTTCTGAGAAAGATGAGGAGGTTAGGAAGTGGAGATTTAAGAAGAGAAAGCAAATTCATCACGTAGTCCAGGAGAGACAAAGGGCAGAAGGAGGTGCTTCAAGAGCCGCTGCATCAGAGGCAAGTTAGGGCCATCTCCCTCCCTTGACTCTTTACATATACTTGTCACGTTAGAGGACGGGGTATTTGGATTATACAGATGTAGTGAAAATGCACAAACAAGTAAATGTCAACAGCTGGATATTTTCTCCCACCAACTTACCTTAATCTCTAATAAGTAAGTGTCTAGTCTTTCTGTTAAAACTCCACTGGATTTTAGGCAACAAGATCTTTCAAACAAAAGATGAAAAAATACAAATGTTTAATGAATCACCTGGCTTTTGACAAGGTCCCGACTTTTAATTACATTAATCATCTACACTAACAAGTGTCTAAAGGCATCATAATGCAAGCCAGAAATGCCATTTAAAATTTTTCAGTAGGAAAGTAAAGAAGGTTAAAAGAATATAGAGATGAGAAGGGAATCTGGAGATGAATAGAGACAGGAAGACACAGAGGATAAGGGAAATAAAAATGATTAAGACTTGATATTTATATGTCTCAGTTTCCCAAGGTGAATATAATTATTATGTATCACAAAACAATAAAAAAGAAATTAAAAAGAAACAAGATTACAAATATATTTTAATTCAATATATCCTACCATTTCAGCATGCAGTCGAGTGTAAACATGTATTAATGGATAGTTTATATTACTTAGGGACATGCTAAGTTTTTGAAACCTAGTATATATATATATATATATATATATATATTTTTTTTTTTTTTTTCTACTTAAACACAACTCAATTCAGCCTAGCTGCAATTCACACATAGCTGCATGTGGCTGGTGGCTTCTGTATCAAACAATACAATTCTAAGCAATTGTCAAAGAATCATGTGTGAAGAGAGGCACAACTAATTGGAAAACAAGAAACTCATACTTACTGAGCATCTATTGTGTGAAAGCAATTTGACTGTCATATTATTTACTCCTCACCACAATCCTGCCATATAGATACTGTTACAGGAAATAATACTGGCAATGAAATATGAAATATTATATCTCCCAACCTGGAGAGATATAATTATATATAAATTAGATGTCTAATACACTGAGCTTATGTTTTCTAAGAACTGAAGAATGAATTCTAGGAACAATGAAGGTTAAGAATAGGCAGATATTTATTGATAGGACAGCTCCTGAGAGGCAGGAGGGGTCCTGAGTGGGTAGCCGGGGACCCCATCTTACAGAAGAGTTTTGTAGAGCAAAACCCACCTGGGTACAATCTGGGCCACAGCCATGATCAGCTGATAACAAGTATAGTCACGTAGGTACTAGTTGTCTTTTTGGAAAACAATAACAACAGATAACACACAACAGGTGTGCATGGAAAGTGCCGTTGTCCACATGGCTGTTTAACTCCCTAAAGGGAAGTGATGGGAGGCTGAGGAAAAACATACAGACACACACAGAGAAAAGTTGGGACCATGTGGGACGCAGCCCTCTGACGGAGAAACTGACACAGAGTTTGTCCGGCAAGTTTATTTTATACAGTATCAGAGAGATGGGGGAGGAGCGCGGAGAGTTAGTGAAAACAAGCTCTATTGCATTAAGTTGAGAATGTGGAAATTAACACCTTTGCAAGACTAACAGGGTTAGCTAAAAGTGCTGTAGTTAATTATCAAGGACATAGAGACTGCTGTGGTGTTTTTTGCTTATTGCCTGAGCTGAAGGTCAGGAGCTGAACACAAAAGGTGTCTCTAACAGCACAGTGTCCTGGATACTGTACTTTGCTCAAGGGTTCAACTCTGCTCAGTCACTTCCTGTGTCTCCCTACAGGAAGGAACAAAGACTTCTGGTGGGTCCAGAGGTCTCTGGTCATCCACTTGAGTGACTAACGTGTATCTAGACTTCATTAGGCCAATGTGTGTCCTTTGAGGAAGTACACAGGTCAGGTCATTTTGTCCCTATTTTGACACTCAGGCTGCTGCAGATGTGTCTCTGGCTGCAGTTGTGGTGTGTTTCAACTTTGTCCTGATTCTCCAAAGGACCTAGCCCTATTTGACTACCTGTAATATTTCTACCCAACTCTGCTCTGTGTTATAATGACATCATATATCATTTTAATGAAGAGGGAAACTGAGTCTGTGAGAGTTTACACACACTGTAGTAGAGCCCAGGATAAAGACTAGAGCCTGTGCTTTTCCTGACTTTCGATGTTGCTGCCTTTGACAATTCAAATCATTAGTTAATAGCCTCCAAGTTCTTAGTGCTTATCAACATGTTCAGGCAAGCAAGGCACATAAGAGGAAGAGCTATAATATTACCAAACAGTAAAGTCTCTAAAAAGCAACAAGAAAGGGAAATTACAGCAGACTCCAATTTTTTTTTTTTTAGACAGGATCTCGCTTTCTAGTTCAGGCTGGCCCTGAGTTCAGCCTCAAACTCACATCACAGCAACACTCCTGCCTCTGCCTCCTGAGTGCTGGGATTACAGGCATGAGCCACCACGCTCAGCCCTGTGGTATGTGGTACTGGTTGCTGCTGAGCGTGAGTCTCCACGTCCAGTACTGTATGTGGTTACAGGGGATTGAACCCAGGTCCTTGCGCTTGCAAGACAGGTGCTGGAACCACAAAGCTAAATCCCTGGCCCCTCCAATTATTTATTAAATACTAGATGTGTTATCTAGCCTGAGATAGATGTCTTTCATTCATCAGATGTCTTTCTTTTTTTTTTTGAGACAGGGTCTCGCTTTTGTGGTTTAGGCTGGCCCTGAGCTCAGCCTCAAACTCACATCACAATCCTCCTGCCTCTGCCTCCCGAGTGCTGGGATTACAGGCGTGAGCCACCACGCCCGGCACTGTGGTATGAGGTACTGGTTGCTGCTGGGTGTGGGTCTCCACACCCAGTATTGTTATGTGGTTACCGGGGAATCGAACCCGGGCCCTTGCGCTTGCAAGAC
>PVIR01013090.1:0-43024 GCA_004026965.1 Petromus typicus | reverse complement strand
GCAACTAAGACCCTGCTTGGGTTTCCTCCTGTGCCATCAGGAACCCTTCCCAGGGGCTCAGAGACCAGCCTGGCACACTCGGTGCTTGCTGATCCAGAGACCCTCTGGAAACCCCCTTTCCTCAGTGTCTTTACCAGATGTGATCAAAACCCCAGCGCCCACTGCTGCTGAGTGCCACCCACAGAAAGGCAGCTCGTAAGATGTGACGCTGTGTCCTCACTCTCTTTATTCACCAGAATTGGCACCCTGAGGCCCCTGGGCTCTTCCCCAAAGTCAAAATGACCGAGAAAGGGGACCCTGCATCAGTGCAAGACATGGAGGCAGCCAGGTCGCTGCAGCTAAATCACTGAGGAGAAGACTCCAGAGCTGCTGCAGGAAGCGGCGAGGACTACAGGATGAGCGTGTCTGCAGCGAGGAAAGGGCTGGCGGAGCCCGAATGTGTCTTTTACTCTAACACATGTTTAAACTGAGACGCTCAGCACATTTATGGTCACACTGCCTCTTGGAGAGGCTCCTTGGCACCAGACAGTAAGGGCTCTTCCTACAGCTGCAGGTGTCCGTCCAGCTGCTGGACGCCCGGGCTGTGTCCACTGGGGCTGCTGACATTGCGTGTGCCCTCCCCAGCCTGGCTGGCCCTGGCCAGCAGCTCTGCATCGTCCCTGCCCCTGCCAAGTTCCTCCCCGCACCTGTCTGCTGTCTGCTGTCTGCTGGCGGCACATCTCTGGGTTGAGGTGACCTCAGAGCTTTTGACGGGCCCAGGAGCTTCCCATCCCATCAACAGCTCGCAGGGTTGTGAAATAGCCCGAGACAAAGAAAGGCCCGGCCCAGAGGATGAGGCCCCGGCTGAGCTCTGCATACTCTGCTTCTCAGCGAAGACGTCACGCTCCTACACAACTGCTCCTGACCCCAGGCACAGGACTTTCAAGTCCCCCACGTGGTCTTAAGGGGCAGCCACAGCTGAGACCCACCTGGACTTTGTACAGGCATCAGCCCTCCGGGCACTCCTATGCCAGCTTAGTGCCCCCTGTGTTGTTGGGAGGGTGGATCCTGGCTTCAGTCCTGGGGTTCTGAGGCTCTCTCAGCCCCAAGCCCAGGATGTGGGTGTGGACAGGAAAGACACCCTGACTGTTGTTACCCATGCCCTGCTGTGGTACAGGCGCCCTATGGCTGTGCCCAGGTCTACAGCTCACTGAGGGGGACCCCTGTGGGCCCCCAACCCGGCCCCCAGCCGGACATCTGAGGGTGCACACTCAGGGCCCATACTAAGCGACAGGCCTCCTGTGTAGACCTGCCAGGGGACCACCAAGCAAGCTGGACAACAGTGGCTGCAGGGTGGGGCAGCTTGTCCCCGCCCTGCCCCAGGCCATCGGTTAGGGCTGATCTGTGTCCCCCAAAACCTTGCTGAAGTACCCTGACTGTCGCCTTGTCAGAGGGTGAATGGAGGCCACAGGGCCAGGAGCTGGGCACAGTGTGGGAACTCGGGCGGAATGGGCACACAGGGGAGTAGGCTAAGGTCAAGTCCAAGGACTTCCCAGAACATCACACACCAGGAGCCGGGACGGCCCAGAAGCCCAGCGACACAGCCCTGTCCACTCCCGATCTCAGACAGTGAGACAGCGTGTACCGTTGGGGTCCGTTCAGACAGCCTGAGGACTCCCACCAAAACACTGCCCTCACCCCAGCCGCTGCTCAGGGAGACCCTGTGAGGGACCCTGAGAGAGTGCCCCCTGCAGGCGGGGCAGGCTCATCGCTGTTCATGCTGCCTCTCAGCTACAGGTGGAGTCAGCAAGTCCTGTCAAAACCAAACAAAGCAAAGCTAAAGGAGAGCCGGTAGCAGGACCCAGGCACACCCAGTGAGAGAGCACTAGGGCCTCTCGGAAAGATTCCCCTCCTCCCTCCCTTCTTTCATTTCTTCTTCTTCTTCTTCTTTTTTTTTTTTTTTCTTTTTTGGTACTGGAAAGCCACGCGTCTCCACCCCTGAGCTACATCTGCAGCCCCTTTTAAATTTCTTTTCTTTTTTTAATGTGGATTTTTTTTTTTTTTTTTTGAGAAAGGATCTCGCTTTTGTAGTTCAGGCTGGCCCTGAACGCATTATGTAACCCAGGCTAGCCTTGAACTCACAGCAGTCCTCCTGCCTCTGCCTCCTGAGTACTAAGATTACAAGTGGGAGCCACCTCGCCTGGCATTGCTGTATGTGTTACCGAGGATCAAACTTGGGGCCTTGCACTTGCCAGGCAGGCACAGGAACTGCTGAGCTAAGCCTTCGGCCGACCCCTTTTAAATTCCTTTCATTCTGATACAAGCTCTCGCTAAATTACCCAGCTGACCTCACACCTTTCGTCTTCCCACTCAGCTGCCCAAGGAGCTGGAACATGGGCCGGGTACAGACCACGCCGCCTGGCTTTGGAAATACTTTCGCAGATACTCTGACGCCACACAGGAGATGCGTGTTTAAATACAAATATAGAAAGTTACGACAGAAGAGAAAGGCTGCCATGAAGCCCCCTCCAACCGCCCCCCACTGCGCACTCCTCCCACCGTCCCCCCGTGTCCCGCAGCAGCTCTGGCGCCCTCTTTCCTGAGGGTCTTCAGTTGTGCTGCCCTGGCTGCCTCCACGTCCTCCATGGAGTCGAAACACTCCCCTGTCGTGACCATTTGCACTGTGGGGAGGAAGGGCGCCACACAGTGCCAGATCTGGTGACTGAGGTGCAGGAGGACGCACAAGTTTTTACGGGCTGGGTAGCCCCTGGTCAGTGGCGCTTGGCAGCAGTGAAGACTGGTCAGGTGTCTCCGGACAGAGGGCTCAGAGTGGCTGCGGGAAGCGGCAGGACGGTGGGGTGCACAGACTCAGCGGCGGGAGGCTCGCAGGGGTCCAGGGCGGGGAGTCTCTCGCTGTTACAGTTTCTTTACACCGTGAACGTTCTCTGCACTTCTAACCACACCATATCCCCCAATCTGTGGAATCCACAAGGTGGTGCCACGGCTGCAGCGCTGCTGCTGAGTACGGGCAGCCTGTCCCTGGCGGGCAGCGGGTCACTGCTGAGTCTCCACTGCCTGCCTGTCAGAGTTGTCCCAGAGAAGTGGCAATACCAGGAGGACCTGGCCTGAGCGACAGGCTTTAATGTTGGTAGTCGGCACGCCGTAATCCCAGCGCTCAGTACCACGCAGCACAGCGCTGGGCATGGTGGCTCACACTCGGGCGGGGAGAGGCAGGAGATCCACGCTGCATCCACAGCATCAACTGATTAAAGGGGAAAGGTACCTTTCAACAGAGACAGAGGGAAGATTGGTGAAAGTCAACAATATTCCTTTCACTGTTATTTTTTTCAGTACGAAAGTGCAAGTATCCAGGGCCTTGTGCTAAGCAAATGTATGCAGTCCTGCCGAGCTGCACCTAAACCTGACACATCTTCTTTTTTTCAGACAGAATCTCACTACATAGGGCTGGGGAGTTAGCTCTGTGTTTCTGGTGCCTGCCTCTAGCGCAAGTTTCCAAGTTCGAACTCCTGTACCAAAAAAAGTGGGGAGAAAACGAGAGAGTCTTGCTATGTAGCCCAAGCTGATCTAGAACTCAGAGGAATCCTCTCATCTCAGCCTCTCGGATGCCGGAATGATAGGTGTGGGCCGCCGCACCCAATCTCATCTTGTTATTTTCCCAAAGTCATTCAAAACAATGGATAAAAGATGGGCTAGGGATTTGGCTCGGTGGTTCCGGCGCCTGTCTTGCAAGTGCAAGGACCGGGTTCAATTCCCTGGTAACCACATACAATACTGGGCGTGGAGACACGCCCAGCAGCAATCAGCATCACATACCACAGTGCCAGGCATGGTGGCTCACGTCTGTAATCCCAGCACTCGGGAGGCAGAGGCAGGAGGATTGCTGTGATGTGAGTTGGAGGCTGAGCTCAGGGCCAGCCTGAACCACAAAGCCAGACCGTGTCTCAAAAAAACCAAAAAAAATGGATAAAAGGGATTCCTTATCCTGATATATATATAAAAAAATGGTATTTATCAGAAGTGAGCACCATGCTTTCTGTCTTAACTTAGAAAGTATTTTCATTATATGAGGAACAGGACAGAGGCCCTGTAAGAAGTAACACAGATTGAGATTGTAACAAAAAAGTAAGGAAACAAATTTTATATATATGGGGGGGGTGGTAGGGTGGGTGGGGCTATGGGAAAAAACGAGAATTAAGTTGTGTCTTATACTGGTACAAATCCCCATTATGGAGTGCAATCATGATGTGTATATTTAATGTACCAATAAAGATTATTTAAAAAAAAAAAAAAGAAGAAGTAACACAGAGAGGAGAGCTCACAGTGAGGATGGCTCATCTGAGACGAAGCCCGAGAGGGGCCATCGGCTCCGAACAGCCGAGTCCGCAGCTGCTCACAGAGCAGAGTTCGTAAGGGCAGAGAAGATGACGACCGGCGCTGGACACAAACGACTCGGGTCCCAGTCTTAAGTCTTCACCCATGGTCGCTGGTCCACTTCATCTTTGCAAAAGATTCATCGTTATCCTGAAACAGAGGGCCTCTTCGTCTGGAATGCACTGTTCTACAAACAGGACTGAGCCCAGTCCAGTTAATTAGGGGTAGTGATATTTGTACAAGGCTGAAATAATATGGAAGGGTGAGGACTCACAGGAAGGTTCCTTAAAATAGTCCAGTGTGGTGGCACATGCCTGTGATCCCAGTACCCGGGAGGCTGAGGCAGGAGGATCACTGTGAGGTCAAGGCTAGCATGAATCACATGGTCTCCATAATGAGAGTTCAAGGCAGCATAAATTACATACCAAAACCTTGTTTTAAAAAACTTTAAAAACTGTCCTTCAGTCTTTTCCTCAGAATTCGGTACAGAACAGGGCGTCCTGGCTGTCAGGAAAAGACGTGTCAGAGCCGGAAGGGAGTGTGGGCTGCTGGGAAATGCAGCTGGTGTAACTGCATGTGTGCAGAGTCTTAGGCAATGTACGGCCCATTTCTTGGAAGCAATACCAACATTACCCAAAGTTGAAGCCTCCTACAGTCCCCAGTGATGACAGAACGCACCCAAAGTGTCATTATTGATGAACCAAAGTTAGCAAGAAACAACTTTAGCACAGGTGGGCTTCACGAGGAAAAGTATGATCCCTGGGGAAAGACCTCTCAAGGCCCAAATAAATGGAGGGTCGGGCTGTGTTGTGTACAGAAAAACAATTAAAATGGAGCAGGCGTCTGCCTTCTGGTCAGTGTGTCAAGTGAATGCAACTCCACTCAATACCGCGGCAGATAGCTTATGGGATTTTGTTTTCAACAGAATCAGGGATTGAACTCAGAACCTTGCACTTGGAAGGCAGGCAGCAGCCGCAGCACCACTGAGCTATCTCACCAGCCCTGAGCTTACAGAAACTGACAGGCTTCTGGAATTTGCCACCGCCTGACTCGGCCATCTTTTCTCTGGTCTTCTTGTTTTTGTTTTGTTTTGTTTACAAGACAAGACCTCGCTATGCAGTCCTGGCTGGCCTTGAACTCGCTGTGCAATACAGCCCCTGCAAGCGCCTTCTTGGGGTTCTTGTTGGTTTTGGTTTTTGTAAGAGTTTCACTATGTAGTCCCCGTTGGCCTTGAACTCACCACTTAGTCCCGGCCAGTTTCAAACTTGTGGCAATCCTCCTGCCTCAGCCTCCTGAGTCCTGGGATGACAGGGAGGCCCCACCAGGCCCAGCATGCAAGCTCTTTCTGAAAACCCAATGACCAATAATTTCCCAAACAAAAAATAACCCTTCCTTCTTCTCCTTCTCCTCCTCTTTCTTTTCTTCTTCCTCTTCCCCTTCTTTTATTTTTTTTACACAGGGTCTCACTATGTAGTCCAAGTTGGCCTCAGACTCACAGCAGTTTTCTTGTCTTGGCCTCTTGAGTGCTGGGACTGCAGACATCTACCACCTCACCGAGCTCTTCACCTTGAGTTTCTTACCTTCCATCGGCTTTTCCCAACAAGCTAGGTTTTACTGTTATTTTCGAAATTCCCAAGCCCTTGCCTGAACATTTGCCCTCGCTGTCTGGCCCTGCTTGCTTCGTCAAATCTCCAAGCCTGCCTGCCTGGAAAGGGCAGGGCAGAGCCCCGGGGACCCAGCACCCAGCGCCACCCGCGGAGCCCTGGCCCTGCACCCAGATCCCAGCTCGTGCTTCCTGCCTGCATTCCTTCCGCCATCTATTCATCTGTCCGTCTCTCTGTCCCCCACCCATCCGTCTGCCTGTCCACTGACCCATCTACCCAGCCACCCGTTCACCCTTCAGCCCACCCACTCACCACTGACCTGTGTGTCCGTCTGTCCATCCGTCCCTGGGAAGCTAAATCCTAACACTCTAAGGATCCTGGGGTGCATCTCAATGCTCTGTGTCTTTGATAAAATATTTCAAACAAGATACCTAAGCCACTGTATCGAGTATTTGAAGAGTCCACTGCACAATGATAAGCTTGGGGAGAGAGGGAGATGGAGAGAAAGGAGGGACGGGCGGAGGGCAGAGAAGAGACCACGAACTGGAAACTGGGCTGCAGCGGGCAGGCACGGTCCGCAGAGACCTCGGCTTTGCTCTCTCTGCCTGACTGGGTCCTTCCAGGGGCCTCTCCGTCCTCCCAGATCACTGTCCTTTTCTGAGGAGAAGGGGCCGTGCCCACCCCCAGTCCCGTCCCCTCCGCACTGATTGTTCTGAGGGTTGAGGCCGTCTGCTCCCCCTCCCCCCGTGTGGACTTCACCCGCCGCCCCTCCCAGGCGGGGGAGGCTCCTGTGGCCTTCGTGGAAGGCTGCAAGCACAAGCTCCTCCGGGTTTTATCTCCAGCTAATGATTAAGAAAGAAAAGGAAGAAAGAAATCAAGCAGTCTGCTTTCTCGTCTGCAGCCTGCGACGCCTGACCCTCCCCGAGGGCGGCAGTGCACCGTCCGTTCCATGCCCCTGTGTGCCCGTCTCCCGGCCGTGGCAGAGTCCTACACCCATGCACTACCCGCTTACCACCCACTGGTAGCACTTTCATTTCTTCAGCTTTTATCCTGAACACATGAACCCTCTCCTCACCCTGACCCTGCAGAGCCAAGTTCTTCTCGAGTCCCACGGCAAAAGCAACTTGCTCAGCTGAGGTGAGCTTTTCCTCACAAAACGCTCTGATTCCTGTATGAAGCAGAAGTGGTTCCTCTCTCATCATGCAAATTATTATTATTTTTATTATTTTTTTTTTTTTTTGAGACAGGGTCTCGCTTTGTGGTTCAGGCTGGCCCTCAGCTCAGCCTCCAATTCACATCACAATCCTCCTGCCTCTGCCTCCCGAGTGCTGGGATGACAGGCGTGAGCCACCATGCCCGGCACTGTGGTATGTGGTACTGGTTGCTGCTGGGTGTGGGTCTCCACACCCAGTATTGTTATATGGTTACCGGGGAATCAAACCCGGGTCCTTGCGCTTGCGAGACAGGCGCCGGAACCACTGAGCTAACTCCCCGGCCCCTCATCATGCAAATTATTTAGAAGCACATACAAAGCCAAGCGTGATGGCGTATGCCCATGACCCAGCACTGGAGGCTGAGGCAGGAGGGTTGCCCCTTCGCGCCCAGCCTCAGCGATGTAATGACACAGCATGATCCAGTCTCAGAACAAGAGCAAGACAAGGGCTGGGAGGCAGCTCGGTTCAGAGGCCTGTGTCTGCGAAACAGAGAAGTAAAACAAAAGCAGGAGCCGGTGCCAGCTGAAGCAGGGGCATGGCAAGTCTAAGTCCTTAACTCAAGCGGAGCGGCTGACTCTCTCTCAAACAAAACAAAGGTTTAAAACGATTTTGAAGGGAGAGGAGGGAGGGAGGGAAGAAACAAGAGTCAGGACATACTATACACAGTGCAAATATCCGTGATGAGGTGAGCAACGGTGACTAATAAAATCAATTTTAAATAAATAAGATAATTTTTGCCTGCTTTTTGAGAGAGTCTCTCTACGCAGTCTAGGCAATCCTCCGGCCTCAGCCTCCCGGGTGCCGGGATGACAGGTGTGTGCCACCAGGCCTGGGATGTCGTGCACTGGGTTTCTTTCCTGGGCTGAGTGCTGGGGTCCATGGTGATGCTGGGTCTGTCTCAACATCGCAGACCTTAGAGTCTGACTGAAAGGTTTGGAAAGAAGAAAAGAAGCTGGAGGCCAGAGACCAGGCAGGAAGCTGGACAGGAGAGAGCTTTCTGGAAAGGCGTCTAAGGTCCAATAGGAGTTTGCGGGAAGGGGTGGAGTTGGTGAGACTCCACATGGGTGGCCCAAGCCAGCAGAGCTGAAATTGGTCTCCTCTCACCTTCACTCTTTTACTTATCTTTGTGGAAATGGAAATTGAACCCAGGACCTTCGCACTGAGCTGCATCTGCAGCACCCTTTTTAGATTATTTTTGTCCCGGCCCAGGGTCTCGCTGTGCCCAGACTAAACTTGAACTTGCAATCCTCCTGCCTCAGCCTCCCAGTATGCTAGGATTACAGGTAAACACCAGTCGTCTTCGCATAGAAGGGCAATTAACACGGGAAGATTTTTTCATCCATCTCTGCCTAGCAAAAAGGAGGTGTTCGAGGGGCGAATGAATGAAGGAATGGCCCCAAGGAGCAGAGAGATGGGGAGTCTCAGGGAGAGCTTTTGGGGCAGGGCTCTGATCTCAGCCTGGGAGGAGAGGCGTAAGGGTCTTGCTCACCCACCGTCCCTGCGTGAGTCCGGAGAGCCGAAGACCTCACGCGATGGCCCACAGGGGACACCGGACCCCTCCCGGGGTGGAGGGCCCAGCGAATTCTGACGCAGTCGGCCCGGAGGGCCACGGGACCAGCAAAGACAACCGACTGCTGATGCGGCAGCGGCCTGGGAAGTCACGAGGTGATTGCACAGAGATTGCTCCTAAAAAGATAAAAACTGCAGGGCCGGGGAGTTAGCTCAGTGTTCCGGCGCCTGTCTCGCAAGCGCAAGGGTCCGGGTTCGATCCCCGGTAACCACATAACAATACTGAGCATGGAGACTCAGGCCCAGCAGCAATCAGTACCACATACCACAGTGCCGGGCGTGGTGGCTCACGCCTGTAATCCCAGCACTCGGGAGGTAGAGGCAGAATTGCTGTGATGTGAGTTTGAGGCTGAGCTCAGGGCCAGCCTGAACCACAAAGCGAGACCCTGTCTCAAAAAACCTTAAAAAAAAAAAAAAAAGATAAAAACTGCAGCAGGGCACGTTGGTGCATGCTTATTATCCTAACTCTGGGGGGCTGAGGCAGGAGGGCTGTGCAAGTCGGAGCCCAGCCTGAACTACAGAATGAGACCATGTCTCCAACATAACAGAACAGAAAGAGGGACAGAGAGAAACATCTCGGCACACAGCACTCCTGGGCGCCATGGTGGTGAGCGCAGGACAGGAGGTGCCGCGTTCTTTAAGGCCTACCCGGCTGGAGCCAGATTTAAACACAGGAAGCTAACTTTCATATTCAGTTAAGGCCCCGTGTGAAACAATAGCCGCCCGAGGAGAGGAGGGCGGTTGGCAGCTCCAAAGCCACCGCCAGCTGGCACCCTCAGCAGCCTGGCTGGACCTTCGCCCAGCCTCAGCTCCACCCGTGGCTTTACGGCAAGGTCGGCACAGGCTGCTCAGGCCACAGGGGTGCTGTGGGCTCCCCGTGGCACCGGCAGGTGGACTCCTGAGTGCTGGCCCCCAGCCGCTCCAGGCTTGGGGTCTCAACTCAGTCGTCAGAGGGGTGGGAAGGTCAGTCTCCCCCACGCCAAGCTCGCCCACAGCTGGATGTGGTCCTGGCGTCTCCCCTCAGCGGGAGGTGGGAAAGCCCAGACCTTCAAACAAGCTGCCGACCGCGTAGCAGCGGGGATGCCAATGGTGGAGGTTCAAGTCACAGCAGACCCCTGACTGAGGAGCTCAGTCTGCTCCTGGGGGCTGGCTGTAACCGGAGTTGGCGAGTGGAGGCCCGGGCTCCTCACAGCCTCAGTCTCCCTCCTGTGCAGCCAGATCTCAGCGTCCTCAGAGAGACGCTGGCCCAGGACCTCTCGGTTAACCTGACCCAGGGAAGGATGCTGTCGCGTTCTTCCAGAGCTCCTTAAGGGCTAAGTCTGTATCTCAGACGTTGCGGAGGCACAAGCAGCTGGCATTTGAGTCATAACTCAAAATACTGTTCTTCAGTTAAAGCTATAACTCCAGTCATAACCCAAGTTATTAATATATCAGGCTGCTTGTAACTCAAGGGTCCACTGCATTAGTTCTGGGCCAATCTGCAGGAGGTATGAGTCCCACTGCCTCCAGGGGGCGCGGGGGTGCACCTCAGAACTCAGACACCCAAGGACGGTAGAGGGCGCTAAACACTGAGCAAACAGATGTCCCAGAAGCAGGACAAGCGCAAGAAGGAAAGCGCTCTGCTGTGAGCCAGAGCGATCTTTATACTGAGCAAATTCTCTCCCTCCCTCTCTCATACTGAGGACTGAACCCAGGGTTTCTGCTCAGAGCTACGACCCCAGCCCCTTTTAAATTGTTACGTTGAGACAGAATCATTATATTGCCCAGCCTGGGTTCCAGCCTATAATCTTCCTGCCTCAGCCTCCCAGAGTGCTGGAACTGCGGCATGCACTGCCACACCTGGCAGGAAGCGGATTCTTATGGTCCCTCCGGGCTTGCTTAATGTTTGATTCTTTCTCTTCAGTTATTCCTCTTAATTCTGTACAATTAAGGATTGTCCCAGCTTTAAATATTTTTTTCAGGTTTTGTGGGTAAATGTTAAAAGCCTTCATACAGATCTGCAATATCATTGAACGGTTCATTTCACCTTTGGAAAGGGTTGTTTCATATTTTTGTTTGCTTTTTGAGACAGGATCTCACTATGAATTCATGTGGACCTTGAACTCACAGTGACCCGCCTGCTTCAGCCTCCCAAGTGCTGGGATAACAGGTGTACCATCACGCCTGGCTTTCTTGTTTGAACCTTTGGAAAGATGTTTTCTCGTGTCTTCCTCCCCTGGCTTGATGTGGGGCCCTGAAGAGGAAACACAACCTGGGACAGGGCCGGAATCCTCTACTGCCCGACTGTACGCACGTCTGCACCCGGCGGCAAGGCCTCCGGTAACCTCCATCCGGAGTCTGGGAGGCAACGTCAGACGAGGGCTGGGGCTGGGGCAGGGAGCATGTGCTAACCTGCGGGGACCCGTGGGGACCAGGGCCGTGACCCGGGGAGAGGAGGTGAGCGACCTCCCGACGGCCATGAGTGTGCACGACCCAAAGGAAGGAAAGGCTCTCCCCGTGGCTGCAGGTGGCCCCCCAGGGCAGGGCTGGGGCGAGTGCTGGGGTACGGAGGGCGGAGCAGCAGAGCCCTGCAGTATTGATTGTGCCCAGAGCAGCTGTGCAGGGCCGAAGCCCACGGGCCGAGGTCAGAGGGACTCGCACCCAGACTCTGTTCCCACAAGAAATCCTGCTGACTGGAAGGACAAGGCTCTAATGACAACCATACATTTTGTCTATTTTGTTCCTAACTTGTGATGCTTTGTCTTGTCCTTTACAAGCCTTGTTTACATTAATTTCCATAGAAACTGCACCTAACTCACCTTACCCCAGCTGATTGCCAATAAAAATCAGTGCCTAGGGATCGGACAGCTGGTAGTCCTGGCCCTGCTTTCTCCCTGAGTGCTGTCTTTTAGTGTATTTCTTCTCAGAGTTGTGTGTATACTGGGCCGGTGAGACTGGCACCTAGTTGCAGAGTCCCTGGCATGGTCACAGCACCCAGAGCCTTGTGCGTTCTTAAAACTCACGTCTTGTCGGGGCTGGGGATTTAGCTCAGTGGTTCTGGCCTAGCAAGCTCAAGGTCCCAAGTTCAATCCCTGGAATCCACATGCCACAATGTGAGGCATGGTGGCTCACGCCTGTACTACTAGGACTTGGGAGGCAGAGGCAAGAGGATTGCTCTGAGTTCGAGGCTAGCCTGGGCTGCACAATGAGCTCAGGGCCTGAACTACAACGTGAGACCCTGTCTCAAAAAACTCATGTCAATAGGTCACAAATGTGTACATACCAAATCTTTCCTCTGATATGAAAAACTGAAAATGTAAATGAGTTCCATAATGTATGTTAGATATTGTAAAATATAAAATATTCAAGGGGAAATGGGGGTAGGGTAAATAATGAGGGGAAAGAAAATTTAATTGTGATGGTAATAAAAACAGGGGAAACCAAGCTTATGTATATAGGGGGTGGGGGTGGTAAGGTGGAGAGGGGATTGGGAAAAAATGAGAATCAAGTCATGTTATATACTGATATAAACTGTCAATGTTGAGAGTGATCATGATATGTATATAAAATATACCTATTTCACAGTAAAATAAAATTTTTACAAAACAACAAAAAACTTGTGTCTTGTCTGCAAAAGTGTAAGTCTCAGAGAGAATGGTACTGTGTCCTGAATCCCTCCCCGGACCCTTGGTTGTAGATTCCAAGTCCCTGTGGAGTGACAATTGCAGTGCTGCGCGGGACACGGGCGCCAGGCCCCCTTCTAGCTGGGACGCCTTGGTAGTCCCTGGGGCTGCCTCACCAGGCGACGCTGACAGCACCACCTACATTCCACTGCCCTCCTTCCTCCTCCCTGGTGCTCTGCGCAGCCCACTCAGCCAGGACAGAGCCTGTGGCTCTGGGGAGGTCCTGAGAGCCCGGCAGGACAACAGCCCGAGGGCCGGAGGGTCGGGGAGATATCCCACCCCCCAGCTTTCCACTTTGGAAGACCTTGGCCAGGACCTTGTGATCCGCCCACACGGGTAAGGCTGAGCTCCTCTGGGCCCCTCACACCATGAACTCTGAACAAATCTCTTGCTCCTTGCTTCAATTTATTCCTAAGTGTTTTAGATATATTTGTTTACTGCTGCTCTAGTATAAATGGAATTATTTCCTTAATCTCTTTTTCAGGTTGTTCATTATTCATATATAGAAATGCAGATAATTTTATTTATTTACGTATTTGAGACAGTTTTGCCATGTAGCTCAGGCTGGTCTTGAACTCATGTAGTGCAAGCTGGCCTTGAATTTACAGCAATCCTTCTATCTCACCCTCCTTAGGGCTGGATAACAAGACTGCGCCACCAGGGGTTATGTTTTGAAATACTGATTTTTGCCGAACATAACGATCACATCCCTAGTGGGGAGCTTGTACAGTAAAGTAACACATCCTAGTTCTTTTTACTTCCTCTTCTCTCTCTCCCCTTTCTTCCATCACTTGGGATCCTTCTCATCTGCAGAAGATCGATCTATCACTCTACCTATGATGTCTAAAGCCAACTCTGGAGTGTAGTGACACAACAGGGGAGCTTCTCAGTCAGTCACGTTCTATAAAGATCGTGGTTTAAAAATGACCAATAAAACGCAAAGTCCTGAGTTCGATGCTTGGTCAGAAGAAACAAAAGTAAAAATGACCCCCAAGGGCCGAGGAGTTAGCTCAGTGGTTCCGGCGCCTGTCTTGCAAGCGCAAGGGCCTGGGTTCGATTCCCCGGTAACCACATAACAATACTGGGTGTGGAGACCCACACCCAGCGGCAACCAGTACCACATACCACAGTGCCGGGCGTGGTGGCTCACGCCTGTCATCCCAGCACTCGGGAGGCAGAGGCAGGAGGATTGTGATGTGAGTTGGAGGCTGAGCTGAGGGCCAGCCTGAACCACAAAGTGAGACCCTGTCTCAAAAAACCTAAAAAAAAAAAAAAAAAAAAAATGACCCCCCAAAAGGAAGCCGGGTTGGGCATCGTGCTTGCCAGTCATCTGGCCCGGCTGTGACTGGTAAGGCCGGCCGGGCAGGGCGAGCTCCGGGCTACCGCGAACCGCGAGCCCGCCTCCGCTGCCCGCGCAAGGGCCGCCGGGACCGGGCCTCAGGGCCGCGCGGGGTAGACTGGGATATCGGAGCGGGAGCCCATTGGTTGCGACTCGTAGCATGACCAGTAAAAGGGCCCAACGGCAGCGGCGGAGGTGGCGGCGCGGTGGCTGCCGGGAACCCGGAAGGCCGTCGATGGCCATGGTTCCGTGCAGTGTGGCAGTCCGAACCTGCGGGCGAGGTAAGGTCGACCTGGCCTCCCCAGGGATGGCCATTCGCTCGGGGACCAGGCCTGCAGTGGCCGTCGCTGCTGTCGTGGTGCTGCTCTCGGCCGCGCTCACGCTGTATGGCCCGCCGCTGGACTCAGGTACCGGGCCGCGGGGAGGTCGGCGGCCCCGCGGGGCGGACTAGGCCCGAGACTGCAGCTCCTTGTCTAACGCCGGCCCTATCGGCGCGCGGGACGGCCGGGGAGGGGCGAGCGCGGATCTGCCCCTCCGGGCCAGGATGTTGCTAGTCATTTCCCCGGCTCGCTAGGGCGAACTAGGCCTTGAGGCTGCGCGGGATAGGAGCTTTCGGAACCGCCGCGGGTCCCGGTTCCCCCAGGGCGGCGTCTCCCTCCCGGCTTGAAGCACCAACTTGGGCGCAACACCTGGAAGGCCCTGGTCCAGCTGAATGCCCCGGCCTGGGGGCGTGCACGCGCAGTCCTCGCGGTGCGCGTCATGTCCAGGGGCCAGATTCCCAGAGCCGGCTCCGGCTCTTGGGCCTGAAATTTCTTCAGTAGGGTCTCTGTGCTCTGAGATGCCTTTTCAGGTAGGACAGACTGCGTAGGAAGAAATTAGGCGTGAACTGAACGAGTAGGTGTTAACTGTTTCAAGCCACACATCTCCATGTATGTCTTTTCTCCTTACGTTTGTCCCGTGAATATTAATGTATCCAACTTCATATACGTAATGTATCGTAGTATCTCATTTTCGTAAACTGGACAGGGCAGTTTTCCCTCTCTGTATGGAAAGTGAGTGGTGGTTATCTTCCTGAGTAACGGCCGCTGTCCAGCAGGAGGAGGTGAGACCGTGAAAGGTCCTGGCTGCTGCTGGGGGCTGAGGCTGTGCCCAGTCTAGCTGCTGTCATTTGTGGCTTTTTGTCTTACAGCCTTGCTAGTTCTGAATTGTACCGCGAGGGAGTCCTATAGGGGGCCTTCTAAGCAACACTTTATTTAGATTTAATTTTTCTTTATAGCTTTGTGCCTTACCTTACGATGCTTTTTTAAAGTTTCATTATTAGGTTGACTTGCTAAACTTTTGACAGAAACCGAGTTCAGGCTTTAGGACCTTGAAGTCACCTGCAGTTAGCTTGAGGATTGCTGTCACATGTATTCGCTTATAATTCACCTTAACTTAAAGCATGTTTGGCACAAGGAACCAGTACCGCTGGTCTGTAAAACCAGCAAACCCTGACAGTGGACTCTGCCTGTTCTGTGAGACCTGGAATGGTGTTTACATTGAAATACTTCCGTGGATGTCCAAGGGGCACATGGCAAGAAGCCAGCTGAAATTTGCTCCCTGGGAAGCAGTAGGACATCCAGGTGACCTTTCTTTGGCCTAGTGCTAACAAGGCACTTGTCACAGGTGAAGAGTGGGATACTGGTGGGCAGTTAGAATTTCACTTTGCATTTATACAGCTCCACATAAAATGCTGTTCCCCGTGACAGCGATTTATTTTCTTCCCCAGTGGCTTTCAAGAGCATTTCAGAGGAAGACTTAGCTTTTTGCTTAGTGGGGTGAATAATTTGATTAAATAAAAATGTGTTTTGCCCACCCATGGCAGCATTTTGGTAAAACAGTATTGCTTGGCTGGACGTGATAAAAATCCAGCTACTTGAAAGGCCAGGGCAGAGGCATCACACCTTCTAGGCCAGCCTGGGCAACTTAGCCAGGTCCTGTATTAAAACTAACACAGGGCTGCGGGTATAGCTCAGAGTTGGAGCCCTTGTCCTGCATGTGCAAGGCCCTGGCTGGGTTCAGTCTCTTGTGCCGCTTACCCATTCCTAACTAGCATTTTCATAGGTCTCTCTCCGGGCCTCGGCGCCTTTTTTTGTCAAAGAAAAATGGGCTGCTAGTGAGGAGTGTGAACCAGTGTGCCTCTGACTCCCTGAACATTTATCGCCTAGGCTTGCCAGGCTTTGACCCTGCGACTTGGCTGCTGCCCAGCACCTTAGCCGCCAGCCTGGGAGTGGAGGGCGGGGAACAGTGATCCCCCGTCCAGCCCCAGCTGTGTGGAGTCCCTGTGCTGGAAGGGTTCACAGGCTCTCACAGGACCAGAGTTGCCTTGCTTTTGGTTACTTAGTTCTGCATTTTAAAAAATTATATGGGGGAAAAAGTGACCAGTTACATTATACCCTAAGAATAATTCAAAAATGCCCACATTTCAGAGCTTTTTTCATGTGCAGGTCTTCAGGTGCTTTTGTTTTCAGAGTTTATTTGCTGTCCCCAAATCCTCGTGTGTGTGTGTGTGTGTGTGTGTGTGTGTGTATGTGTGTGTGTGTGTGTCTCTCTGTCTGTCTGTCTGCCTGTCTCTCTGTCTCTGTGTCTGGTCTTGCACTCTTAGGATTGAATGATTCTCCTGCCTCAGCCTCCCATGTGCTGGGCCTGTGGGCATCCACCCCTCTGTCTGGCCCCCACCAAGCCTTCACATGTTTGGCTCACCCAGAGAGAGGTGGCGTGTGCAGGGGTGGGTGGGTACTGACTGTCTTGGCGATGCAGTGATGTTTAAGCACACGTTGGCTCTCAGGTCCGATTGTGTGTGTGGAAAGGAACTGGGCACAGGCCTTTGTTCCAGGGCCCCACAGAGATTGCTAAATGAATGTTAATATGAGGTTTTACATAATCAAAGTGCATAACCTGGCAGGTTGTGGTGGCACGTGCCTGTAATTCCAGCACTGGAGAGACTGAGGCAGGCAGAGTTCTGGGGGTTCAAGGCAGTTTGAACTACAGAGCAAGACTTTATCTCAAAAAATAAACCCAAAACACTAGCCCACGTGGTCATCTGCTATAGAATGCTGCTGAGTGACTGTTGTTACATCTGGGCCCTGGGCTGGAGCGCAGAGGAAGGAAGGGCCCAGGATCTCGTTGTTTGCTTAATAACCAAAGGCACTGTTTAGTCTCAACTTGTGGCCTCTGTGTGTGGTGCTAGGCTCCCCTGTCTGGAGGGTTCTGAGGGGATTCATGGCACTGTGTTTTGGTTTTGTTTTTTTGTTTTTTGAGACAAAGTCTCACTCTGTAGTTCAGGCTGGCCCTGAACTATGTAGCTCAGGCAAGCCTGGAACTCACAGTGATTCTCCTGCCTCTGCCTCCCAAGTGCTGGGATTACAGACATCCAGCTAGTATTTTAAATGTCCATTTTTAGAAACAAAGATCAGAGAAATTAAAGTAATAGAGGATGTACCTTATAGGACATGCAGACATGAAAGCATTTTGTGTCCTTTAATTTAGTGGCAAACTATAAAAATGTCCCCACACTCTCGCCAAGTGTTTAAAGCTGTGAGGGAGAGGCGTGGCGTCCCCAGGCAGAGCAGAGGTGAGAAGCTGTTAGTAATTCAGGGTAAGCCTGGCTGCTTGCAGAGGCGTTACAGGAATGCTGTGTTGGGAACAGTGATTTGAAACCACGCTAGCACTTGTACCCACTCGAGGAGCTTGGGTTGGGTACAGGGTGCCCCAGTGTGGCCCAGCATACAGGCCACGGAGAGGTTTACAGAACCCTGGGGGCTGGCAGGGCAGCGCCAGGGTGGCTGCCGTTCCTGGCCTGGAGGTGTCTGGAGCTGAGCAGTGGCTCCGGCCTCCTGCTGCCCTTCAGTCCTCAGAGCTTAGACAGCCCTGCTGCCCGTGTGGGGAACAGTATGGTTGCCGGTGTGGGGAGAGCTGGCAGCTCAGTGCTGGGGTCTCGGGGGCCTGGAAGCAGGGCAGCTCTGCCCACGGTGGAGAGCGGTGCTGCGCCTGCCCAGCCTGGAAGTTGGTGAGCCGCAGTTGGGTTGGCGGTGGTTAACTTCTCCTGTGCTTTTGGCCTCTGAGCAGCTGATGCACCAGTGAAAATGGTTGCACCTGCCTGTTAAAAAAAACGCTGGTGGGTCACACCTGTAAAAGCTGAGGCAGGAGGATTGCAAGTTCCAGCCCAGCCTGAGCAACTGAGGGAGAGACCCTGTCCCGAAATCTAAAAAGCTCAGAGGGAAGGCTCTGGCGCTTCAGTCCATCAAGGAAATACTTGAATGTTTTATTGAGTAAAAAATAAAACTGGAACAGTCAAACAAAAAAGCTTTTTTACTTTAAAAACTGAATCCACTTTTGGCCTTCTGTGGAACTTGAGAAACAGTAGTCTTTCTCGGTTGCCAGGATAACTGGGAGGAATGTTTTGTTTTGTTTTTGTGGTCCTAAGGATTGAACCTAGGACCTTACACATGTCAGCCAAGTATTCTGCCGCTGAGCTACATCCCCAGCTCTTTCTAGATTGTATTTTGAGACAAGGTTTTGCCAAGTTGCCTCAGCTGTCCTATCTCTCCCTCCCATTAAGTAGGATAAAAATAGCAAATGCCACAGGTATGGTGATGCATGCCTGTGATTCCAGTACTTGTGAGACTGAAGCAGGAGGAGGATTGCCACAAGTTCAAGGCCAGCCTGAACTACATAGTAAGAGACTCTCAGAAAAACAAAACAGTTCAATCCCCAGTACCAATATATCACAGTGTCGGACACGGTGAGCCACACCTATAGTCGCAGCACTCAGGAGACAGAGGCAGGAGGATTGTTGTGAATTTGAGGCTAATTTAGGACCCACCTGAACTACAAAGAAAGACCCTGTCTCAAAAAACTAAAAAACGGGTAGGGGATTTAGCTCAGTGGTTCTGTTCCAGCGCCTGCCTTGCAAGCACAAGGGCCCAGGTTCAATCCTCAGTAACCACACACCACAATGTACTCGGGAGGCAGAAGGATTACTGTGAGTTCAAGGCTCACCAGGGCTACATAGTGAGCTCAGGGCCAGCCTGAACTACAGAGTGAGACCCTGTCTCAAAAAAAACAAACAACAACAACAGCCACAAAAAACCCAAAACAATAAAATCAAGTGCCTTATTTGAGAAGATATTGCTTATATTTTCACAGATCCTTTAATTCTAGAGAGAACATATACCTTATTCATGGATTGAGCTCCAGGAAATGTATCAGCATCTATTGACACAAACTGTTGTGCATATTAAGGCAAAATATATAACTAATAAGCTTTTCAACAAGGTTAATTTAAATACAGATGTTTGGCGATGGTTCAGAACAGTGAGATTGTTCTAAGCTATCACTTGGACCTCCTTTGAACATGTGGTGCCTTTTGAATGCCACTTCTGTGTTGTCAGTTCCCCCTGGAGCGTTACCCGTGTCTGGGAAAGTGACGGCTCGCAGGCCTGTGAGTGTCGGGGAGGCCGGGGCCTGGCGCTGCTTAGGCGTCAGCACCTGTCTTGCTGGTGACCGTCCTCCGAGGTGTCCGACACATTTCAGAACTCGACTTGGTCTCGTCTGTACTTAGTGTTGATGTTGTGCTGTGGACGCCCTTTGCCCACCGAAGCGGTGAGAGCTGTGGCTCAAACTGTGGCCACCCGAGCTGTCTGGCTGGCACGTGCATATTACTGCTCGCTGAGTGGAGCAGGGTCTGCTTCGGGGTGACTTGTGCGTCCTCTTCAGTGTTTCAGAGCACGTTTACACTGCGCGAGGTGCCCTTAGTGAAGGACATGGACAGCACCCTGCAGCTGGTGAGGAGCCTGGTGCCCACCCTCACAGCCGAGAAACACAAAGGCCAGGACGGCCGCATCGGCGTCGTGGGAGGCTGTCAGGAGTGAGTGCGCGGCAGGTGGCCATGTGTCGGTCCCTGTCTGTCTCCCCCCAGCCCGGTGCAGGTTCTCACTCCGGGGCTGGGTGCTGTCTGGTGTGTGGCCTGCAGGGACTGGTTTCTGGCTAGCTTTCTATCCTGCTGGTCCCCAGCAGCCCAGCCCGCTCCCCTGATTGATGATGCACGCACTCGAGCCCCACTCTCTCAATCGTTTTCTCTCTTGCTTCGACACGTCGTGCAGCCTTTGTGTGCCCGGATTCAGTCTGCTCTCCCGTGCTGTGATCCCTCTGACTTCCCCACCCTCCCGCCATTTGTTTCTGTTGCTTTGTCTCGTTTATGTGGCATTCCCCTGCCTGCTCTGCACTCAGCTACTCACCACGTAACTCAGGGCAGGCACTGTAAGTGAGCACGATGTGACAGTAAGTGCTCTTCCGGTGTGGTGCTGGGGTTGAGCCCACGGCTTTCGCCCCAAGCTGCAGCCCTAGCCGTGGTTGTTTGTTTTGACACAGTCACGCTAAGTCACTACCTTGTCCAGGCACAGCCTGAGCTTGGGACTCCCCTGCCTGGGCTTCCTAGTTCTGGGACCACAGCAGGGCACAGCATGCCCAGGTGGAGGTGTTGAGTGATGCCCACTTGAGGCAGGATGTTGGAATTGAGGTTAAGCATGTGGCTGGGCACTCAGACCCACCTGTGGGGCACCTGCCTGGCATCTGCAGGGCCCAGCTTCTGGGTACTGCCAGCAGGGAGATCCCCCAGACTTTGAGGGCGCAGCGAGGGTGCAGGTGCCAAGTGGAACCTCTGGTCTCTGTCAGCACCACTGCCACCCGTGCCCTGTGCTGGCTCCCTCCTGCCTGCCCCAAGCTGTTTCCGCCCCCTCCCTGCAAAGGCCAGCAGCCTCAGCTCCACTTCCCACCCCACCTGGTGGGGGGTCGCTCCCCAGCCCCCTGCTGGTCACCGAGGTCTTTGTTGGCCCTGTGTCCTTGGCTGGATGTCACTCCCTGGAAGTGCTGACTGATGCTTCTTTTCAGGTACACAGGGGCCCCATATTTCGCAGCAATCTCAGCTCTCAAAGTGGTAAGTTTACTTACAGCTTCTTCGCTGGGGTATCTCTGGTGAGGAGCTGAGTTATTTAAGTAAGATTAAAGCCAACATTTGGGGCTGCGGTCCTAGCTCAGTGGCAGAAAAAAAATACCAGTGACTTGTATCCCAAGCACTTGGGAGGCTGAGCCAGGAGGATCACTGAATTTTGGGGAGCTTCAACTGCATTTTGAGTTCAAGGCCAGCCTGGACTATGTAGCAAGACCCTGTCTCCAAAATCTAAAAATAAAAGTTACTTTTTTTATTTTGTCAGCAAATGTTTCCTGACAGAAGCTAAATAACACCCGGGAGTGATGGTGGGTAGTAGAGACACCTCTGCGTGATCTGTCCTGACTTCTTGTGCAGTCTCGGGACACCTGAGCCCGGTCCCTGCCGTACCAGACCACAGTGATTTGGGGTACGCTCAGGTCCTGGCGCGAGTGGTCAGTGCCTTTGAAGCCTGTTTCCTGTGTGCTCTGCTCGGCCTCCATATCCTGGGGAAGGACCAGGAGCCAGCTCTGCCTCCTGGGGGCCAGGCCCATGCTAGGTTGTGGCTCTGACACCTACCCCAGCTGGCAGTAGAAGTCTAGTGTTGTCTCCAGACATTTTGTGTTTTCCTTTCTGTGTTCCTAGAGATGGAATGGAATACCAGGCAAGCATTCTGTCACTGTAGTGTGTCCCCAGCCCTTTTTGGGAAAGAGGCTCACCAAGTTGTTCGGGGCAGCCTCTAACGTGAGATCTTCCTGCCTCAGCCCTCCCAAGTAGCAGAGCTCCGAGATACGCAGTTCTAGGTGTTCTCTTTTTTCCCTCCTGCCTCTCTCCCTCCTGCCCTGCCATCCTTTCCTGCCATATTTCTGGGGAGGGAACCCAGGCCTTCTAAGCTCAGATGGGCACCTCCATGCAAGGCCAGCTACTTCCTGATGCCACCAGCCTGACGTGGGCCAGTGTGGGCTGGCTGGTGCCCCATGAGGTGGGAGGGTGGTGAGATGCCCATCGCACTCCCCCTCCCAGTCACCTCCCCTTTCTCAGGGCGCAGATCTGTCGCACGTGTTCTGTGCCAGGGAGGCGGCGCCTGTGATTAAGTCCTACAGCCCTGAGCTGATCGTCCACCCCGTCCTGTGAGTCCTGCTCTCGGGGTCAGACAGACAGTGGCAGCGAGTGGAGGCCTGGGCGGTGCACAGGACAGAGGGCGGGAGGCTGGGCGGGGACCTGTGAGGCTGTCCTGGGCCAGGTCCCCATGCGGTGATGCCTGGTGAGCCCTGGTGTGGCCAGTGCAGCTCGGGAACTCGGTCTCCACTTTGGTCCCGTTTTGCTAGCGTCTGTGCCTATGTGAAGCTGCCATGTTGGGGACAGCCGCTGAGCCCGCGCTGAGCTCCCCTTGGGTGCCCTGGGGTCTGGGAGGTGTCCCCTTGCGTGGAAACCTACAGTTCTGCAGAATTTCTGTAAATCGAAAATCATCGTTTCAAAATAGTGTCCTAAGAGGCAAACTAGTGAGAGTTCTAAAGTGCCTCTGCCCTCTCCCCACCTAGCGACAGCCCCGACGCAGTGCACGAGGTGGAGAAGTGGCTGCCGCGCCTGCACGCCCTGGTAGTGGGGCCTGGCCTGGGCCGAGACGGGCTCCTGCTCGACAGTGTCAAGGTGAGCGGCCTCCTGCCCTCGTCCCCGTGAGCTGTCCTGGCATGTGCGGCTCTGTGCTCTTGGTGCAGGCGAAGCGGTGCTTGCTCCCTTCTGGGCGCATCCCTACCCCCACCTTGCCTCCATTACATGGATCAAACTATTTGCTTCTAAGAAACTGCCACAGATACACATCACCTAAGGTTGGGGAAACCAGTGGGGACAACACTCAGCTCTGATTCTGTTTCTTTGGCTGCCCAGTGTCCCTTGGCCTGGGGGCAGTGCCCCCAGGGCACATGTCCTCACACCCTAGGTGTCAGCAGAGCTCCTGTGGGACCTGCCATCCGCTGCCCTGAGGGGAGACATGGCACTGGGCATGGCTGAGTATGGCTCTCACCCGCCCACGTGTGCACTGGCGCTGTGACTGCACAGTGCACGGAGGGGCGGTAATGGAGTCGCTGTGCTGGACACCCTTGCGGGCCTGGCCCTGTCGAGCTACATAAGGCAGGTGGCTGTTGAGCATGTTTTGTCCTGTCACTGCCCTGGTACCCTTAGAGTGCTCAGCGGGGAGGGCTTGCACGGTCACCAGGCTGTGCACTGTCGGCTTTGCCTTCTCACAGGAAATGCAGCATGGAGAGCTGGCTCAGGGGCAGGTGGTCTGCCGCAGTCCACTCGTAGAAAGCGCTCGCCAGGCATGCTCACGGCCTAGGTTGAGTCCCTAACAGCATGAAAGACAGGCGTCAGCAGGGCTTGGTCCACCCGCCCTCCTGCCACGGTGACTAGACACACAAGTTCCAGCTGAGCTAGTGTGGTTGGGAGCCAAGAGGCCCCATGGCTTCAGGTCATAAAGGTTTCTCATGGAAACCCCGTACTGAGGAGGAGCCAGGCGGGTGGAAAGTTGGATGCTCCCAGGAGGTGACAGCTGCCTTGGGAGCACCCAGGGCACGCCCCACTGGAAGGAGCTGTATGTATGGGACAGGGCTGAGGACGGCAGGTGACAGGTGCGGCCTCAGTGAGTGTCTGTGTACACGCCACGTGAACCCCTCCAAGCCGCCTGACGCCTCCCCCTGGCACGTGGCTGAGGTGTGGAGGTCTGAGGGTCCTCGCGGCTGGTGTCAGGAGTGTCCCCTGGAGCTCAGTACTGTCCCCTGAGCCCCAGGGGTGGAGCAGTGCCTCGTCTGCCTCACTTTGGCCCCGGGACTGGCCCAGCAGACACACAGCCCACCTGCACATGCTTCTGTACTTACCTGCTTTTTCTGAGGACAGGTCGGATCCTGGGAGGATCAAGCTTTGCCCCAAGATGTCTCCTGGTGGGTCCTGCTGGGCCGCTGGAGTGTGAGTGTCTCCACAGAGGTGCCCTCTGAGCACAGCTGCCACCCCAGCCACCACTCAGCAGCCACCGTCCCTGGCTCTAATGTGCAACAGCGCCCGCAGCCCCACAGCATGTCTGACAAGCTATCCACTGGGCGCACGTCCCAGCTCACAGGGCATGTTGCAGCGTGTTGGGGAGACCTGGTCCCTGTGGGCCCCGCACTCTTACAGTATAGGAGCTGGGGTGTTCTCCATCCCCTGCTTCCTGGGCCTCCTGACAGACACAGGCTTGTGATCATCTGTCCTGATTGGTTTTTCTTTCTTTTTTTTTTTTTGAGACAGGGTCTTGCTTTTGTAGTTCAGGCTGACGCTCTGCTCAGCCTCAAACTCAGCACTCCTCCTGCCTCTGCCTCCTGAGTGCTAGGATTACAGGCATGAGCCACCACGCCCGGAATTGCTATATGTGGTTACCGGGGATCAAACCCAGGTCCTTGCACTTGCAAGGCAGGCGCTGGAATGACTGAGCTGAATCCTCTGATTGTTAATGAGGCGCAGTTTGGAGCATTTCTGTGTGTGGACAGCATGAATGTGAGGATGTGTTCCTAGGAGCTCCACTGTGGAATCAGCTGACAGCGTCTGCCTCGCCTCCCAGCAACACCACATACAGCATACCACGCACACGTGTCCATCTCAAGACCTGGTGCTGCGTCGCTGTCCTGAGCATTTCCCAGCAGTCGGCTCCTCACTCCAGGCTGCCATCTTTGTGAGCATGTGAGGAGACGCGATGTCACAGCAAGTCCTGCGGTGACATGGAGCACAGCCAGGGCAGGCGCAGGCGCACTTCCACGGGGCTCATGACCTGACTGTTCGCGCTCCCGCGGCCCCTGCACACTGCAGCACACAGGCCACTGGCCGGCAGGGTCGGTGCTGTCCCTCTGCCTGGAACCCACCGTGTGTGGATTTGCCTCTCTGCAGCTTGTACCCTGAGCACGTCTAAGCAATGCATCAACGTGTACTTGTCCTTACAGCTCATGGTTTCTATTACCGATTTTTCAAGCACAGATAATTTTACATATAATGATTGTATATAACTTTGTCACGATCTGCTGGGTTGTAATGAGAAACAACCCTGTGTTGGCTACATAAGTGTCTTTTTTTTTTTTTTTAATAGGAAGCCTTTAAAGCTGGAGATTTAATTCAAGTGGTACTGCATCTACCTTGCAAGCATAAGGGCCCAAGTTCAATTCTTGGTACCACAAAAAATTTTTAAAAATAGGAAGACTTTAAAGCTTATAAGATTGACTTTTATCAGGGAAAGTGGTCATTACTTCATTAAAATACATGAATAAGTTTCAGTGGAAATACAGAATAATACTAACTAGGGAGTTCTTGGAGTCCCGTGGGTTGAATGCTGGGCTGCGCTGGCGCTGGGTGGGCCTTGGGCAGCTGGGCCGGCAGCTGTTGGAGGCCCCTGGCTCGCCCTCCTCTGGGAGGTTCACTCCGATGCTGTGCTCTGCCTGGGCCCTGTTCCTCCTCGAGGCCCTGTCTGGCTCAAGGCCCATGTGCTGCTTCTCCACAGGGCATTCTGGAAGCCTCGAGGGTGAGGGACATCCCTGTGGTCATCGACGCGGTGAGTGTCACCCCTCCCTGCTTGACCAGCACGGGACTGCAGGCCCGGCAGCCAGTGACAGCGCCCTTGTGTGCAGGACGGGCTGTGGCTGGTGGCTCAGCAGCCGGCGCTCATCCTTGGGTACTCGAAGGCTGTCCTCACCCCCAACCACGTGGAGTTCGGGAGGCTGCACGAGGCCGTGGTGAGTTCACACTGGCATGATGGCCTTGGACCATGTGCAAGGGGCTCGAGGCAGCATCCCCTCCCCCACGGGTGGGTGATGGGGCCCACAGAGCTGGGTCCCTGCAGTCTTCATGCTTATCAGCTAGAGCACAGGCACTGACCTGCGCACTGGTCCCACGACATGCAGGCTTCCTCCCACCACATGGCCTCGCATGGGTGCCCAGGGATACCCTGGGCAGCAGGAGGGGCAGGACTGCCCTGCACTGGGCTGTCCAGGGAAACATGGGTTCTGATGTCCTGTCATCGTAGCTCAGTGGCCCAGTGGACACAACTGACCCCCATGGATCCGTCCTGAGGCTCAGCCGGGCCCTGGGGAACGTGACAGTGGTCCTGAAAGGGGAACATGACCTCATCTCCGACGGCCAGCAGGGTGAGCGCGAGGCTGGGTGGTACGGGGGATCCTGGGAACACATGCCCTCACACGGGTGCGGGTGCAACAGGGCAGCCCATCCTGGCCCTCTCCTGGCACCTGCACAGTGACCAGGACACAGGGACCTTCACATAGGCAGCAGAGGGCATGATTGGCCTCTTCTCCATGGGCACAGCTGGAACCAGGGGTTCGATGTCCCCGGGCTGTGTTCCTGTGCCCGGGTGGAAATGAGGGATGGCACAGTGGCACATGCTGAGGGCCCCCGAGCTGGAGACAAGGTCTTGTCGCTGGAGGCCTCTGGCACTCGGCTGCACTCGGGGTGCACAGGTGGGCATCCGGAAGCCCCGGGAACCATAGGGGCCCAGTGCTGCCGGCCTCGCTCAGCAGTTCTTCCCAGAAGGTCCTCCTCCGGTCAGCAGCCTCCCGGGCTGCGTGCTGCCCGTGCCCTGGGAGTCGAGATTGGGAGCGCGGTGCACTGACATCCTCCGTGTGCTTTACAGTGCTTGAGTGCAGCCACGAGGGCAGCGGCCGCAGGTGTGGGGGACAAGGGGACCTGCTGTCGGGCGCCCTGGGTGTCATGGCGCACTGGGCCCTCCGCGAGGGACCGGAGAAGACAAATGGGTACGGCTGAGGTGCTGGGGCACTGAGACCCTCCAGGTGTGGGCAGTGCGGGAGGTGTCCAGAGCAGGTTGCCCACCAGTTGTGCCAGCATGGCGAGGCCGAAGCAGGAGGATCACTGCAAGTTAGAGGGCAGCCTGGGCTACATAATGAGATCTTGCCCAACTCACAGGAGCAAAAATGAAAGAAAAACCAGGCTGCCGAGTTTGGGGAGCCCTGGGCGCTCTCAGCCCAGCACCCCTCTGTCTCACAGCTCCTCTCCGCTGATGCTGGCCGCGCTGGGAGCATGCTCGCTCACCCGGCAGTGCAACCACCAGGCCTTCCAGAAGCACGGCCGCTCCACCACCACCAGCGACATGATCGCCGAGATTGGGGCCGCCTTCCGCAAGCTCTTCGAGGCCTGAGCCGAACAGGGCCAAGGGCCGCCGGCCGGGCACCAGTCCGCAGCCCTCACTGAACTGGCTGTGTAGGGTGAGAGATCTGGGCACAGCCACCGCCAGGCTGGCTGGCAGGCAGTGCTGGTGTCACGGCACGTCCAGCCTGCTGGAGACATGAGCCTCTGAAGAGAAAGGCAGCTCTTCTGTACCTGCTCCTTCGTCCGGGGCCTGCCATCACCTTCCTCACGCGCCATCCTCGAGGCCCCTGTGAGTGCGGGTTGGTCTGTCCTGAGGTCGCGGAGGCACTGCCGGAGCTCACCTAATGGTGCCAGACTGGGCCATGTGGGTTATTCACTGTTCAGAGCCTCAAATCTGTCATTTATGGGGACGAATTCACCGTTCTCCCGGGCCTGCAGGGGGGGGCTGGGCGGCTGCACCCCACCCCCACCTGTATGCTGTGCCCAGGAGTGCGGCCCATACCAAGCGCTGCTCAGGCTGGGCAGCACTGCTCAGGCTGGGCAGCACAGCGCCGGAGAGGCTGGTGGCCAGACTGTCATCGCCACTCTGGACAACAGCACAGCACGTCTGCTGAAGACCAGAAAGCAGACGTCAGTGAGCACCAGACCTGCGTACCGGCTCGGGCAGGCGGCCCTCACGGAGAGCGGCAGCGCGGCTTCCCTCATCTGCCTCTCCAGCCCCTCGTGCTGGGTAAAGCCGTGCCTGAATCTGAAGAAAGGAGCGCGCCTGTGGAGCTGAGTGCGTCGTTTGGACTGAGTGGGCCCTGTCCTGTGTAAACGGTGCGGTGCGCTGGCTGCGGATGTGGGTCCCCAGCTGACGCCAGGCTGGCTTCTGCAGCAGTGAGCCACCTGTTAGCTGCTCTCAGCCTCCAGGCAGATGGAACCAGCCAAGTCCACCTGTCTGTGTGTCCACTGGGTACCCGCACAGTGCCCCCCACGTGCCCACCGTGAGGTCATTGAAGAGCAGCCCTGACAGCCACTCCTTTCCAAAGAAATAAAGTAAAACAGTCACAGGAACTCGTCTTGTGTTTTGTCTATTTCCCGCACTACTGCAGGCCCCTTCACTAGTCAGGCCCTGTCTGTATTTGAATGTAGTGAACAGCTCTTCTGGTTATAGCAGAACACAAGCCAAAGGCTTCCTGGGCTGGGGGCAGCATGTGGAGCGGGGGGCTGTGGCAGTGGGCACCGGGCCCACAAGCGGGGAGCGCTGCATCCTGCCCTGTGGCCAGGCTAGAGCACCACAGTGAGCCAGGCTGCAGTCCTGGGCCCACAGCTGTGCCAGCCGTGTGCCACTGTGCTCTGAAGGTTTCCTTCCACTAGGAAGATGGAGGGGTGAGGAGAGGCACAAGCCCTCAGGCCCACCCGAGCAGCTTCATCTCCACAGCAGGGGGGGTGACTCATCCCACTGGGAGTGCCCCACCTGCAAGCCCAGGGATTCCGAGTGCCACCTGGGTGTAACCATAGCAGTGGCAGGACAACCCTGGACTAGAATTTGCTGGGACCGAGAAGGCTGTGCCACCTCCTGCCCATGCACCTGGTTCTGCAAAGGTGCTGGGCCAGGCTCAAGGCCAGCATAGAGCCTGCTGTCCCCTGTACCCCTCAGCGGTCAACCCCATCCTGTCATCCTCACTACAGAACCAACCTCAGGGTGCAAAACGGCACTGCAGCCACCACAGCAGCTCAGGTTCCCTGGGCTTCAGATGCTGGGGTGCCCTGCAGTCTCAGCTAATGGGCTTTCCAGGCTCCCCTGCACTACACCATCTTTGGACACAAGGCCTGCAAGTGGCATTACCCAGCATGCCAGCTGGCATGGGTCCACTGGACAGCCAGTAGGGTTCCACTCAACCAGCTCTTAATCAGTACTGTAAACCCAGTCGGGCAGTTACGAACAGACACCACCAGGGCGGGGCAGGCTCGCTTTATTGTGGGCTGAGGAGCCGTGACCAGAAACTTAAGTTCCCGCGGGAAGAGCAAAACTGCGGCACCACCGGTGTCCGGCCAATCCGTGCTCAGCCCCCCGGCTTCCGCTGCACTGTCCGTGGGTCCAGCAGCTCCCAGGTGGAGGCTGCACTACTTCTGTCCTGGAGGGAGGGAGGGTGGTGTCATCCCCAGCCACTTCCCCCCAGGTGCAGAGGTGTGGCCGGGCGGGCCCAGGGGCCTCCCACCCACCTGGGTGGAGCTTAATGATCTGATGGCTGATGCTCTCTATCCCCCACACCTGCCGTGGTGGCCTCCGCTCCGGGAACATGGGGTGTCAGCCAGCAGGACACCCAATGCCCAAGGTTAGTGGAGATGCCCTGGTGTCAACAGCGCTCACCTTAATGCTGATGCCATGGGCAGCCAGGTCCTGGCGCAGTGTGTCACAGGCCTCCAGCAGGGGCTGCCTCTCCTGCAGCTGCTGTCGGCGGACGTCCTTGGTGGCCGCCTGTGTGTCCAGTGCGAACTGCCGCACCTTTAGCCGGAAGCGCACCAGCTCATCCACCACACTGCGTAGGGCGGCCACGCTGCTGTCCCCTGGATCACCCTGGGGCAGGACAGGGTGGGCGAGTGCATGGCAGGCCCTGGAGGCCGCCCTCAGCCAGGTTCTGGGCAGCGACGGCCCAGCCTCTTTCCCTGGTCCCTCAAGCTGGTCCTCTGAGGAGGGACCTAGCAGAGGTGGCCCTGTGGGGATGCACACCACCCACTCCCTCAGTGCTGGTCACCAAGGCCAAAACGGGTTGAGCTCCATGTGCACACACCATTCCCTGGGCAGCGGGCCGGGCCGAGCAGCCCACCCGCCACGGCAGCCCAGGAGGACGCAGCTGTGGCAGAACGCTGGCCAGTCAGCTGAGGAAGGAGAGCACCACCAGGCTTGTCTTTGTACACAAGCTCCAGACCACAAGCACCTGCCTTCAACTTTGGGCGAAACTTCTTCACCCTCACACAATCCTGGCCCGCTGCCGTCACCGTGACGCCAAGTTCTGCCGGAAAGCAGTGTTCCTGACAGCCAGCCTTAGCCGTGAGGCGGAGGGGTGAATGAGGTTTCTGACCTGCACAGGGGCAGCCCACAAATGTACAAGGACGAAGCTGGGCTGCAGTCTCCTCTGAGCACTGCCAGGGATTCCATACTGCCCAGAAGAGACCTGGCCCCAGGATGGCATAGACAGCAAAGGCTGGTGGGCAGCCTGGACCAGAGCCCGGACCTCTGGCTGTGGTGCCAAGCCAGTGCAGCACCTGTTACCAGCTCTGTCCAGGGCTGACCACAAGCCTGGTGTGGGCAGACCACAAAGGGCACCACTGCTACAGGCAACAGGTCTTGGATCCTGGGTGGGCAGGAGCCTGCTGCAGGCTAGGCCTCGCATGGTTAACTCTGGGTGGGTGTGCAGAGCGGTCAAGTGTGGCCTGGACAGCCTGGGGCCATCTGGAGCAATAGAGCCAGGTAGGGTGCAGCAGCAGAGGAGGAGGGGATCCCACAGGGGTGACATCCTCGGGGAGGGGCCGCAGCACTGCAGAGGGGAACAGGAGTTTCTGTGGGACTGGGACTGAGCCCTGAGCTTCGGGCAGTGCAGATGCACGGAGTGACAGGTTCATACAAAATGAGCACACACGTGTGCATGCGTATGAGATCAGGGACAGAGCCAGCCGGCCCAAGGCTCTGCCAGCCACACTCACAGCTGTGAGTGACAGTGCTGACTAACTCAGGAGGCACAGGCCGCAAGTGCAGCCGCCGGGAAGCTAAGTGGAGCCAAGCCACAGCAGGGCAGCTTCTGGCCCTCACAGAGGACAGCATCATTGGCAAGACAAGGGACTCGGGAGCCCTGACAGGATGCCATGCACAGGAACACGTGCTGCACGCACAGGTGTCACCGTGTCGCATGCTGAAGCCAAGCGCCTCACGGTTAACTGACGGGGAGCCACACAGGATGCCAGCTCTGCATGCAGCTGCCTGGGCAGGGTGCGGTACCAGGAGCCCAGGTGCTTCAGTCTTTCGGGAAAGTGACGCTGACAATCTTTTCAGCCATACCAGGAAGCTAGCAAGGTGCTCTTGTCCCTTACACGAGCATGGTAAGAGCAGGGCCATGGCACGCCTGTGGCAGAACCGGGCACCTACCTGTTGGCTGGCCAGAGAGATCCCCACGGTCTCAAAGAACTGCTCCACGTAGGCAACAATAGCACCCAGCACGGCAGGGCTCCTGGGGCCTCCAGCACCCTGCAAGAGTCGAGGGTGCTGCATCAGGGCTGTGCAGAGGGCCTCACTGCCTCTGCGGACCAAGAACAGAAGCCTGCTCTGGCAGCCCTGTTTCCCAGTCTGCCAAGCACTGTATGGCACTGTGGGGGCACCATGGGCAGAGCATGGACAGCTTCTCAGTGGAACAAAGGGCACCCTGCAGGTGCCTATGGGAGGCCAGCTCTGTCCTGGACCTGCAGTGGTCAGACCAGGCTTCTCAGGTCCTGCGTGGTCACGGGCTCCCTACATGCTGGACCCAAGCTGCTGTTCACTCCCCATGGTGTCCACACCCAGGTGTCCCAGTGGCGAGGGACTCTGCGCTGACCCTGGAGACAGTGACACACTGCAGGACACCAGCCCTGGACTCCAGAGTCTCTGCTTAGATGCTTCTCTACAGGGTCCAGTGGGCTCTGGAGGGCTGGCGCTGCCAGTGGGCTGCAGAGCCCCAGTGGGTGGGTGGGAATCCCGCGCAGTTCGCCATCCCACACTCTGTCCCCTCGTGCTCCTCACGTGTGGCAACCAGGCAAGCAGCCAATTCGGCCGGGCTTGGTGGTGTCTCCTGCCTGGCAGGGGAACCACCCGGGACGATGGGGACACTGCGGGGTGTGTCTGGGCGGTCGGGATGTGTGGCCCTGCCCTTCCTCGTGGGTACCGTCCTCTCACTCTGCTTCCCGTCCACCCAAGCCCGTCTGCCACGTGGCTCCTGCCTGGGAGCCACCGACCACGCACAGAACCCCTGAAACCACGAGCCGCTCAAACCTCCCGCCTCAGAGCTCTGGGAGTCACACGCGGGGTCTGTGATGGGAAAGCTGGTGGGTCACGCATGTGCACTGTCCATACAGGCACTGGGGACCTCCCACACGTGTGCCCTCTGGGCCTGGCACTGAAGGCTGAAACCCTGAAGGCCCCAAGAGGTGAACACAGGAGCCCAGGCAGCCCCACGAGAGGGCTCGGGGACACCACCAGCCTGCGTCACCGGTGCTCCAGAGCGGTGGGCTCGGCGGGCTCGTCCCACGACAGTCCCGGAGTTACCTCAGCGGCCGCCCGGAGCTGCCTGTTCCCGAGGCGCACGAGGTCCAGGAGGGCATCTAGCGCCCTGGGCGTGTTGAAGTCGTCGGCCAGCGCAGTCCTCACAATGCCCTTCGTGCTGCTGAGCCTGAGGAAATGCCCGGAGAGTGAGCGATGCCCACAGGGCACACAGCGGGCGACTGGGGTCTCGGCTCATGACCTCGGCAGCGTCAGCTCCACCCTGCACGCAAGCGGGCTCAGGACTCAAGCCAGGCGCAGGTGCACGTGGACACCAGGTGCTCAGGAGGGGCGTGGGGTGGCGACGGCAGGAGACAGGCAGGTGAGCCTGGGTGACACAGCAGGGCCCTGCTCTCCTCTGCTTCCCCCGCCGTGTGTGTCTCCTGCAGAGAAGCCTGCAGGGTCCGACCTCCGGGGCCCTTCCGAGAACATCTGCCAGGCTCAGCCCCTGTGTTTACCAGGGGAAACCACCAGGGGAATGCGGCCCCCGTGGTGGAGAAGACACTGGGAAACAGGAAGAAAGTATTCAAACGGGAAGGGGAACAAGGGGGCGCACAAGGGAAAAGTGAAAACTGGGCTGGGGATTTAGCTCGGTGCCAGTGTCTGCTTGGCAAATGCAAGGTCCCAATTTTGATCCCTGGTACCACATATCACAGTGCTGGGCGTGGTGGCTCACGCTTGTGATGCCAGCACTCGGGTGGCAGAGGCAGGAGGACTGCTGTGAGTTTAAGGCTGGCCTGGGCTACAGAGTGAATTAGGGGTCAGCCTGAACTACAAAGTGAGACCCTGTCTCAGAAAAACTTAAAAAAAAAAAACAGAAAAAAGAAAAACAAAGCTTTTGTAAATAAGGAGGGGTAAATGGGAAAAAGAGGCCAGATATATCTCAGGGCACAGCCTCCTGAGCTCGGGCGTCTCTCAGCACTGCTCCTGAGGGCGCCATGGCTGCTGCCCCTCCTCGTGCTGCGGCTGCCAGTCACACGCCTCAGCCTCCCTCTCGCCATGTCCGCCCGACCCAGGGTGCCTGCAAGCCTGTGCCCACTCCTGAGGCACGCTGTGTCCGAGGGCTGCCCCATGCCCGCCCTCGGCTTTGAGTACCGAGGAATGAACACAGTGCCCTGCACTGCACGGACAGGGTTTCAACAAGTAAGTTCCTAGACTGGGCTCGACACAGAGGTCCCCCTGCCTCAGCCTCCCTCGTGCCGGCACGACTGGTGTGCACCCCCAAGCCCCTCGCTGGGTCCTTTACTGTCGCTCCGCTCCGGCTTGTCTGTGCCCTGTGCAGCTGTGTGGTGGGGTCTCCACTGTCACAGCTTGGTAAAGCCCAGCCGGCTGGGTGGGTCATGTTTAACCTTTGGCACTGCCCCCAAGCGCTGGCCGGCGGGACTATGCCACCTGGAGCAGCGGCCATGTGGGGCTGGGAAGGGCCACCCTGCCGCTTACCTGTCCCACAGCTCTGCCTCGCAGACTGGGCCACCCCCCAGCTGTCCCCGCATGTAGGCACGTGCGTCCTCCACAAACGAGGTCAGCCCGCGCAGGACATGGCTGGCCTCCAGCATGGTGCTGTCGCTGTAGTCAATGGCTGCAGAGGAAGCAGTGGCCGCTGACCACAGAGGCTGGTGGGATGCAAAGGGCCCGCCCAGGACAGGGACCCAGAAACTCTCCCAGACTCGGATGAAGCCGCGCACGCACTTCCAGCAGCTACGACCAGGACACAGCTCACTGCGGCCTGCACCCTGCTGCCCCGAGGGCTGTCCCTGCCCAGCCATTAAGAAGGGTGTGTGTGAGAGACACCAGCTCTTGCTGTGCAGTCCAGGCCAGCCTTGCACTCCGTGCAGTCTCCTGCCTCAGCCTCCCCAGTGCTGGGGTGACAGGTTTGCATCCCCACACCCAGCTCAAGGCACAAGAGTAAACACAGGGTCACCGGCCCAAGGCGCAGCCACTGCTCACCTGACCGATAGCTGCTGCGCAGGCAGAAGAGCCGGAAGACGTCAGGCGAGAAGCTGCGCAGGAAGTCCTGGGAGGGGAGGCAGTGTGCGGTCACCAGGCTCACTCAGCCTGAGCTGCTGCGACAAGGTGACCACACCGCCTGGGAGAGGGCCTGGGAGGGCTGGGAGGCCCGGCTGTCAGCACTGCCACCCACACCAAGGTCCTGCTGGCCAGGCTCCGGGACTAGGGCACAGGTCCAGGGCACAACGTGAAAGGGCCTGTAGCCACCCATGGACTAGGTGACTGATGACCTGTCAGGACAGCACTGCACCCAGGGAGGGGGCAGACAGTAAACAGTCCAGGAGACAGGGTGGTGTCACCACCACCACAAAATGGGCCAGGAAGAAGGTGCCGGGAGGCTGCGGCAGGGGTGACAAGGTCTAGCCCAGACAGGGCAATGTAATGAGACCGTCTCAAAATTGTAAAAAAGGGCTGGGATGGAGCTCAGTGCAAAGGCGCTGGGCTCAGTCCTCTGTGCTACCAAAAACTTGCTGGGAGGGACACGCACCTATAATCCCAGCACTTAGGAGGCTGAGGCAGGAGAATCAACACAAGTTCAAAGCCAGCCTCAGCCTGGGTTACATAGTAAGCCTGGGCGGGGAAGCAACTGTTTGTGCCCACCAAGAAAGCCCCACCCTGGCAGAAAGGAGACGTGGAAGGGGAGGCACCACAGCTCTGGGGACAAGGAGGGGCCTTGGAGGAAGGCAGGCAGCCTCTATGTGGCACAGCCAGCCGGGCCAGGATGCAGCAGCTCCTACCTTGATGGTGATATAGTTCCTCAGGGACTTGGACATCTTTTCCTCCTGCCCTTTCACATGCAGATGACCTATGAAGGCCACAGCGTCTCGGCGGGAGGAGCAGGACAATGCCGCACCCAGGCCCCCCGAACCCCGGTCTGAGCCTCCCAAAGGCAGGCTCAATGGTGTCGGCACACAGCTGGTGTGTGCGTGTGACACCTCAGTACCCAACGGGCAGGAGGAGCCAAGGCCCGATGGAGTTCTTCCCAGACGACACCATCCCCAAGGTCACCTCCACAGAGACCCACGCTCCCCGCAGAGGACGCCCCTGTCTTCCCATGCCCAACTTCAGGCCAGGGCACTAATCTCAGCATTCAGGAGGCCGAGGCAGGAAGACTGCCCATATCCCAGGCCAGCCTCGGAGACACAATGAGACCCTGTCTCACAAAACCAAAGAACCTAACACAACTTCCCATAAGGATGTCCTAGGACTGATTTTTCTGAAAACTGGCTGAAATGTAGCTTCTGAAAAGCAACATAACCTTGAGCACGTGGTTCTGCCTAACATTACAAACCTGGTGCACAACTCAGTGTTTCAAAGCAACAGTATCTGAGATGCCTTGAGAAACCGGTGTCCGTGTCTTCGGGGACACACGGGGGGACAGTGCTGGAGGGCAGGTGGGCCACCCGGGCCGGGCCAAGCACTGAGATGCTTCTGCACTGTCCTGGTGGGCAGTGTCTACATCCCAGGGACCCAGTGTCAGTGTCCCAGGAGACCCACCTTCCCCTGGAGGGCAGGGCCCCTGACCTGATTACCTCCTATGCCCACTTCTTGTTTGTGTGCATGGAACTGGGCACTGACCCAGGGCCTTGGCACCGAGGCATGTCCCCAGGCCTATCTAGTTTATATCTAGCTAGATAGGGGCTACCTGAGTTGTCCAGGCTGGGCTTGAACTTGTGATCCTCCTGCCTCAGCCTCCCAGAGTGCTGGGACTACAGGCGGGCTCCACCCCAGTGTCCCCCTTAGGGACACACTCAAGCACCTCAGAGCACAGAGGGGCCCCTGCAACCCCCGCTACCCTGCCATGGAGACAGAGGCGCAGCCACAGCCAGAGCACCTCTGGCCTCCGAGCCAGAGTGCAGGCTGTGGGCACCAGGCCTGGCTCCTGGTGCACCTCATGCTCTGGCCTCCCCCTGGGCACTGCTGTGTCCCCACTGGCCCCATGGGGCCCCGATGACAGCTGTCCGGGCTCTCCTGGCAGGTGGCAGTCACAAAAAGCAGTGACGCTGCCACGCCGATGGCCTGCCTGGCGCCCTGGCCTGGCAGCTCCTCTGGACTTGAGCCCCAGAGACACAGCACACAGCATGGTGCCCATGGCTGGGACAGTGCTGACCACACCCAAGGGACACGGTGGCCTGAGTTCCAGTCGCGGAGACACACTGGGCTCCAATAGCCTCGGGCCAGGTGGAGAGAAAATTCCTCCTCCCTTCCAGGATGGCCGCGCTTCTCTGAGCCCACCAAGCAGGGGACCCCAGTGCTACAGGGCGAGGGCAGGCTGGTCTGCAGGCTCCAGGGTGGGCTCTCACCGCCTGGACTCCCAGCGGGCCCTTCCTGCCGCCCCTGCTTTTCTTTCTTTCTTTGGTTGAGACAGAGTCTGTCTCCTAGGCTGTTTTTGAATTTACTGTGCAGCCCAGGCTCAAAGTCAGAGATCCTCCTGCCTCAGGCTCCCGAGTGCTGGGATGACAGGTGCCCATCCTGCCCAGCAGAGCAGGGCTGGTGCCGTGAGCTGCGCCTGTTCCCGAGGCCCAGCTGACGGTGGTGTCTGGGCCAGGGCTACAGCTCAGAACTAGATCTCTGATCACCTGTCTCTGGGGATCCCAGGTCCTGTTTGCGATAAGCTCCCCCAGAGCGGCACTGGAGCACACTTGCCAAGTTCTGGCCACTCGCTACCCACTTTTCCTGCCCGCGTCCCCCGCGTGCCCCCGCCCTCAGCGCTGGCACCTCACCAGAGTGCAGGAAGTAGTTCCCCCACTGCCCGCACTGGTGGAAGGCCTCGCACTGCGCGATCTCGTTCTCATGGTGCGGGAAGGCGAGGTCGATGCCGCCGGAGTGCATGTCCAGCTGGCTCCCGAACACGGTGCTGCAAGACGCCGGGCACGGGGTCAGCAGGCTGGACACCACAGCGACACCCAGGCTGTGCTGGGGACTGGCACATGGTGACAACGCCCAGGACCGTGCATGGCAGCGCCTAGGGCCTGAGCGGAGGAGGCTCAGCAGCCCACGTGGGCGCTCACCGGCTCCGCCCAGCCCCCACCCAGCACCTGCGCTCTGGCCCCACACGCGAGCACCTGCAGCCCGGACGGGGAGGTGCGCAGACTTCTACAGTGTAACGGGGAAGACACCGCACGAACCCTCAGAACCTCCCGCGGGGCTCACGGCCCACCGCCCCTGCCGCGTCCACAGCAGCTCCTCCCTCAGTATCTCCACAAGGTGTCAAGGATGTGGGGACGAAAAAGTAAAACAGTGCTGGCCAGGGATTTAGCTCAAGTGGTACCGCACCTACCTTGGAAGCACAAGGGCCCAAGTTCAATCCCCAGTACCACCAAAAAAGTAAAGTAAAATAAAATAAAACAGTGACTACTGCCGAGCGCCACCCAGCAGGAAGCAGCACGTATAACACAATGCTGTGGCCTCATCCACCTGAGTCACCAGATCTGGCACTGGGTGACTTCCAGCTCTTCCCAAAGTCAAAATAACCATGAAAAGAAAATGCTCTGAGTCCATTCAGGGACTGAGGCAGCCAGGACTTCGCAGCTAAAGACCCTCACGAGAGAGGCCGCCAGAGCGGCTGCAGGAAGCAGCAGGGACGACAGGATGAGAGGGCTCACCAGGGAGGAGCTGGAGGGAGACTCATGGCAACAACTCCCTGCGATAACTGCTTTACTCTGGCCAGTGCCGTATTTTCCAACCTGCCTCTCAGTGAGGGGCTGGGGGGTGAAGGGATCCCCCGCCTCAGCCTCCAAGGAGGACGTGCCTCGGGGCCAGGCCACCTTGCTGCGCTCATGCCACACAGGGCAAACCCATGAACATCACCTGGCAATGGTGGAGCACTCAATGTGCCAGCCAGGCCTGCCGGGCCCCCAGGGGGCAGCCCAGGACACCTCCCCGGGCTTGGCCGCCTTCCACAGCGCAAAGTCGCCCACATGCCGCTTGTCCGAGTCCACTGCAACGACAAGGGGTGAGCGGGGACAGCCAGGCCACGCACTCCCACGCAGGCACGAGGACAGTGCCCGAGACCCCACTCCCGCCCCCAAGGACTTTTGGGGTTCCCCATCTGTGAGCCCTGATCCTCCCCACTAAGCTACGTGGCACAAGGGGATGCAGACCCACAGCTCCCAGAAGGCACAGGACACTACAGCAGCCCCGGCAGCTGGATGTACTGAGGGCTGACCTCGCCACCTACCTGCCTCTGAAGTGGCGCCAGGCACCATGCCAGCCAGTCTGCCATACTTGTCTCCTCTCGACTTCAGATCGAAGTAGATGTTACCTATTTAAAAGAAGGCAGCGAAGGCCCCATCCAAATGGGACCCACTTCCAGTCACACTGAGTCTCCGGCAAGGAACTGGCCTTCAAAACAGAAGCTGGGCATGGTGGTGCAGGCCTATCATCCGGCACTCACTGAGGCTGTGGCAGGAGGGTCCCCATGAATTCAAGGTCCGTGTGTGTGCCCTGCCCGTGGACTCATCGGATTAATCACGGGGAGGACCCGCAGCATTTACCCTCCAGGGCCGGGCTGCACCCCACACATCCAGCCCCACCTGTTTCTCTGAAAGGGAAGCTCAGGCCTCTATAGCCGCTGGGCCGCAGGACAGAACACGGCCAGCGAGTCCTGGACCGAGTTCTCCCACATCACTCAGCCACTGACGGAGGTGTCTGAGCCAGGCTGCTGGAGCGGGAAGATCACAAGTTCCAGCCTGTGCAACTCAGCAATGCAGGGAGACTTGTCTCAAAAACGAAAAAGGTGGGGGTCCAGCTCAGCGCAAAGGGCCTGGGCTCAACCCCAATACCAGGAAAACGAAGTTTTCTGTGGGAGACGAGCTCACCCAGGGACCCAAGGAGCCCACGTGTCTGCTTCAGTGGCCCCAGCTGCGGGCCTGGCTGTGGGCTGGGCTGGGTGCACCATGAGATAGGAAGAATGGAAGGTTTTATTTTTATTTAATTTTGGATTTTTGAGACAGGATCTCTATGTAGTACCCAGGCCTTAAACTCCCTGTGTAGCTCAGGCTGGCCTGAAGGCAATCCTCCTGCCTCAGCCTCCCAAATGCGGGATTACAGGCCAGCGCCACCACACCCAGTTCAAAGGAAAAGGTTTTATGATCTAAAAATGCACAAACTTGACCTCGCTAAACAGCCGAGCATAGCAGCCCAGAACCAGCTCCTGCACAGCACAAAGACACTGAGGCTAAGACTGCGAGGTGGGGTGCATGAAGGCCGCACGGGAACAGGTGGCCGAGGGGAGCCCATCTGCAGACAGGGAGCGGCCCGGGATGGAGGTCTGCAGAGGAAGGTCCAAGAGGCACCTGTGAGGTCGCATGAGAAAGTCCACGGAGGGGAGGGGGGCCCAGGGCGGCCCGGGCAGGGACTGAGCCATAGAGAGCAAGGCTATGGTTCCACCATGGGAAGCGGTGGCCACAGTGGGCAAGACACCCAGGGAAGGACTCGCCACAGGTGTGACTCAGGATCGGGGAATGCCGGGTCTGGGGGAGCTGTGGGAGGTACCTCACAGCACGCAGAACAGGTGTAGCCCAACAGGCAGAAGCAGTGGGGGGAGCCCTGTCCCAGCATTTGTTCCTTAACAAAGGAACCTTAACAAGAGGTGGCCCTGTCCAGCCACCTTGCCCGCTGCTGGAGCGGGGCAGCTCTGCAGGGAGGGAAGCGCAGCAAGGACCGCGGGCACATCCCCAGCAGGGCAGTGCGACACAGAGAAGGGCCAGCAGCACTGCCCGAATGTTAGTACCTTTCTCCGTGGCATATGCATGCCCACGCGCCATGATGCCTTCAATGAAGGAGATGATCTGGGGCACAGTCTCAGTCACTCGCAGGGACACGGTGGGGGGCAGCACCTGCGAAAGTGCAGAGACGCCAGCACTGAGAGGTGTAGGCGCTGCTCTGGCTGGGGAAGACCACTGCCTGTGGCCACCACCCCCTGCACTGCTCCGGCCACTACAGACAACGCCACGTGAGTGATGTGGGGGTCCTGCCACTTTGGTGCTGGTGCCAAACAAACCAGGCACGGCCTCCCAGGCCCAGCTGTAGGTGCCAGCCACCTACGCACCGCAAGGCCCTGGCCAGCTGCACACTGAGCCAGCCGGGCCGGGCCGGTGCCCATCATGCCTACCTTTAAGGCTGCCATGTCCTGCCTGAAATCCTCTTCGTACAGCCTGGCGAGGGCAGCAGGTGACATGTCCATCTGCACGAGGGCAGGACAAATCAGCAGCCACACCACCCTCATGGGCTCCACAGACAGGAGGGTGCCATAGCTGGGCACTGCCCACACCAGAAAGGGCTGCGACTCTGGGTTTTAGGCCTGCACCAGCACGTGGGAGGCTGAGGCAAAAGAACCCAAGTTGGGGACCAGCCTGGACTACCCAGTGAGGTTAAGGACAGCCTGACCTACGTGGACAGACTGCCTCAGTAAAACCAAAAAACCCCATAGCAATGGTTTAGTGAGACTGGAGACTGGCCACCTTGTTAGCTAGTATCAGCAAAAGGAGAAATAAATAATCATGATTCACATCATGTAACTTTTTTTTTTTACAGCCCAGACTGACCTTGAATTTGAGGTGATCCTCCTACCTCAGCCTCCTGCGTGCTGAGATTATACACATGCATCACCATACCCAGCTGAAAAACAAGTTTTTTAGATTGAAAAAGAATTTATACCCATAGCTGGATTATAAATATGATGCATTAAATTTCTTTAAAACAAAGAAAGCTGGGTGTAGTGGCATACACCTATAATCCAGCTCTCAAGAGGCAGAGGCAGGAGGATTTCCATGAGTTCAAAGCTACACAGAGTGATCCAGTCTCAAAAAAATAAATAACTGAAAGAAAAAAGGAGCACGGAACCAAGGGGCGCTGGCAGCAGAGATAAACAGGACGAGGCCGAGCCGGCCGTGACCAGAGGTGACTTCCTCCTGGGACCACAGCTATCTCTGAGGAACCTCGCTCACCTCGCGGGCTCGGCTGAGGATCTTATCATCCACGTCTGTGATGCCCATCACCATGACGATGCCACACCCAAACACCTTGCTCAGGACCCTCCGGATGATGTCAAATCTCACGTAGGAGCTGTAAGGAAGGGTGGCAGCGCCTTCAGCGCCCCAGTCGCCTTCTGAACCCGGAGGGCGTGCGCTGCCCTCGGCTGTGTACGGGGATAAGATGCATCTCCCAGCAGGCGCGTGGCTCAGGCCCCAGGTGACAGCTGAGTGCTTTTGGTTCTAGAGCTGTTGCGTGACTCAATGTGCAAGACTCACTCATAGAATGATCTCACTAGTGGTCATCTTGGCCCATGTTCTAGAGTAACTCTTACGTCCATGCATTCTCACAAAACAGACGGAAGCAAATAAACACAGGTCAGGACAAGTACCACACTATTCCCAAGAATGCTACACCATTCTACAGCACTGAAAAACAAAAATAAAAGTCGGATGTGGTAGTGAACCCCTATGATCCCAACACTCAGGAGGCTGAAGCAGGAAGATCATCATGAGTTAAGAGGCCAGCCTGGGATACATGCTGAGACCCTGTCTCAAAATACCAAAAAAAGAAAAGAAGGTGAAAATAAGACCCTCACACACACCTCTCCTTTATAATTTTCTTCTCTGTCCTTTTTTACATGTATGTAATTTTTTTTTTCTAGTACTAGAGACTGAACTCAGTCTCTGCATGGAGCTGCACCCCAGCCTTTTTTTTTTTTAATTTTTAAAAAATTTTTAGTCAAGGTCTCACCAAGTTACCCAGCCTGGGCTTGAACTTGAGATTCTCCTGCCTCAGCCTCCCAGAGTGCCAGGGTTACAAGTGCGCACGTTCGGTTGTATACAAGGGTAAGATGAATCTCCTAGCAGTAAGGTAATGCAGAAAACTCTTGAAACCTGGCAACCAACTCAGCCATAAAGTCAAGGAAGACCCAGCCTGTGTCCCAGGAGGGCCGGGCCTCTTGCGCTTTCAGATGCCACACGCTTGGGCACTGCGCAACGTTCCCAGGATCCTGTGGGACCGTGGTAGGGCACCGACTCTGGAGGGGATGCAGTTAGATGCAGAGGGTTCACACCCCAGCTCACACCCCAGATCAGTGCCCTAATAAACACCCCAAAAGACTCCCCAGTCTGCACCCAAAGACAGGAATGAAGTGTTGTGTGAAAGCCAGCCTCCAATCTGCTAGCACCTTGACCTTGGGCGTAGTTACATACAGCAAAGTACTACTCTGCCATAAAAAAGGATACACTTGAGGCTTCTGCAGTAAAATGGATGTACTTATGATGGTGAGCATAATCAAACACACAAGCTTTAATACTAAATGGTTTCTATCAAGACATAAAGCATAACTAAAGAGCAAAATAAAAGATAATAAGAAACATGGAAGCAATTATTTTGTAAATGAGAAAGGGACCAAGAGATGCAGGGGCAGGGGAAGAGGCACAGAGAGAAGGGAGATGTGTCGGATCGTGGGCAGCTCCTCGGGAGGGATGCCACTCTTAGAGGGCGGACAACACAAGTGTGTCTGGGGAAGAAGCCTGCATTAGTAGAGCTCCATCTGGGAGCCAGGGACGAGGACCTGGCACAAGCCGAGGCTGCGAGGCAGAGCCAGGCTTCTTCCTGTCTCCTGGACAGCCCTGCACACCTCGTTGAAAAGAAGGCTTCTTCAGCCAGGGATGGTGGCACACACCTGTCACCCCGGCACTCAGGAGGCTGAGGCAGGAGGAGCTGCTAGTTCAAGGTCAGTCAGAGTTACACACACAAAAAAAGGCTGATTCAGTCCGAAAATAGCTTCCCCTCAAGGCTACCTTTGCTGAGAGGCTCTCTGGGTGGAAATGAGATTCAGCTGTGAGGACTTGCACAACACACTTTATATTTCAATAAAGATATCAAAATAGAACGCTTACATTTG
>PVIR01013089.1:0-43232 GCA_004026965.1 Petromus typicus | reverse complement strand
TGTGAGGGTGCAGTTTCATTTAGACATGAGGAATAAGTCCATATGCTCTATTATACAATATGATCACTATAATTGATAGCAATATATTATTCCTTGAAAATTTTAACCTAATAGATTTTAAATATTGTCACCAGTGAAAGGAGTTATGCGAGGTGTATGTGTGTGTGTGTGTGTGTGTGTGTATGGTAGTGGGGATCTAATCCACACCTCACACATTCTGAACATGTGCTTAACTACTAAGCTATACCCCAGCTCCAAGTTATTATATCTGTTTATTTCACAACTGATCCACAGTTTCTATGGTCATTAGTTTGATTTAGGCATTCTATATTAGGTTCATTAAAAATAACATTGAATACCAAAATATATACAATTTATTTTATCCACATAAAATAATTTTTTAATCCAAACCAAAACAAATGTGTAAACTGAAAAATGATTTTTTGTGAAAGAATTTAGTCACTTTGATAAAATTTAAAGGAACCTTTATTTTCTTAGTAATAGCACTGCAACATATGTATACATTTATAGTTTAAAACTTTTCTCATGCTAGCACACTTATGTTTATGTGTTGACCACACCAATAGGAAACAAAGTGAATCATTTCCTTAGAATTATGTCTATTGAAATGACATTTCTTATTCTTCATTATAATGCTTTCTCCACATCCTGTGAGTGCTAGTGATTCACTGATTGAAAAGGTCATGCAGTTTAAGTGCAGCATTTCTCAGGAACTAAACTTATTGGTGAATTTCAGCTAGCTACTCTTCTTGTTATGAGTTTACAGTCAAAATATAAAAATCTATTCTGACAGTACTGATGGTTTATGTAATAAACAGCATCTGCAAATGGTAAGCCTTAAAATCTCCTTTACGGTTTTACTTTTATTAAAGTTTTATTAAAGATTGTATATCAGTGCATTGAACACAGGGACTGCAGACATTCAAGAAATACATTATAAAGATGCACATAATGTCGTGTAAAGTCCTCAAAAAGAGTGGACTGAAGGAATAATTATATATTAAATATTGATAGGTTTTGCAAGACTTCTGACATTCATGTATTTGCAAATAGAGAAACACATTAGTGCTTTGGTCTGTATGTTAAATGTTCTCCAAAGGGTCCTGTATTAAAAGTTTGGTCCCAGGGACCCCCTAGGGTATATGGAAATACTTTTGAAAAGTAGAATTTAAATAGAAGGCTAAATAAGTGGAGGTGACTGGCACTCTGGCAAATTCTCGCATGGCCTTCGTCAGAGGCCCAGTTGAAGAAGGCCATGCAGTGTGGACTTAGGCCTTCAGAACTGTACCTCAAAATAAATCCTGCTTACTTCATTAAGTAGCCTGGATCCAGTGTTTATAGTGACACAAAGCTCACTAATACCAGAGGTGTTAAAGCCTCATGTGACCAAAGCCTCCATCTAGACCAAGGCGGTATCATAGTTTGGCCTTTTCTCTTGATATATTTTGTCCTCTTTTTTTTGAGACAGTTTTGCTTTGTAATTCAGGCTGGCCCTGACCTCAGTATGTAGCCCAGGGGAGTCTGGAACTCACAGAAATCCTCCTTCCTTTGCCTCCTGAGTGCTGGAAATACAGGTGTGAGCCCCCATGCCTGGCATTGTGGTATATAGTACTAATTGCTGGTGGGTGTGAGTCACTACACCCAACATTGTTGTGTGTGGTTATCAGGATGGAACCCAGCCTTGTGCTTGCAAGGCAGATTCTGGAACCACTGAACTAAATCTCTGGCCCTATTTTGTTCCTTTAAATTTGCATTTGAGTTAAAACCAATAAAAATCAAAATATAAATTGAATAATTTCAGGGCACTTAGGACATTTATGATACTGTGCAATTGGATTACACAGTATTTTTATCACCAAAATATTTTTATTGCCACAAAAGGACCCTCTATCCACAGTGGGTTATTCTTCCTTTCCTTTCCCCTAGTCTTTAAAATCCACCAACCTGCTTTGTGTCTATGGATTTGAATGCTTCAAATAACTAAAAATATAAATGCCATATGTGACCCTTTGTGTCTGACTGCATTCACCTAGACAAATTTTGTAAGGATTTATCCATTGTGTAGCATACACGAGTATTATATTCCTTTTCATGGATGATTTATATATCATTGAATATATATATATATATATATATATATATATATATATATATATAATCACAGTTCAATAGTCCATTCATCTAGTGTTACCTCTTTTTGACTATTATGAAGAGTCATGCTATGAAACTTTTATCTATGAGTATCAAGTCATTCCATCATAGTCCAGAAATAATGGCTACCATCAAGAAATCAGATAATAAATATTGTCAAGGTATGGAGGAAAAAGCATTCTTTTACACTGTTGGAAACATAAGCTAATACACTCACTCTGGGAAATATCATGGAGATTGTACACAAAGCTAAAAATAGAAATTCCGATTTATCTATCTATATATTTCTGAATATCTTCCTGTTATTGCTAACACCGTCATATTTATGATACATGCATATTGATATTTATAGCAGAACAATTTATAATAGCTAAATCTTGGAAATGGTCTGTATGTGCATCAATGGATGAATAAAGAAAATGTGTTTATGTACAATGGAGTATTATTATGTCATAAAAATGATCTTGAGGCATTTGAATTAAAATCAAATATACTCTGTGGCCATAATATTGATGAGATAAATCAGACACACAAGCTTATATGTTCCAATTTCTCTTCTTAATATAAAAATTAAGTGTAAAATAAAACAGATCATAGGAAAAAGAGAGATATAAAACAAATTTATTGTGTTCTAAGTATATTTTTGCTGTTGGTTTCCAGTTTTCTACAGTGCAAAATATCACAGAATTTTCTTTTCCTTGGATATATTAAGATCTTTATTGATGCAACAAAATATCCATTTAATTTGACATTTAATGATGACATTTTACAATGACATTTAATAATGAAAAACTTTATTGTTTAATCTGAAAATGTCTTTTTTTCTGCATATTGCTATGGACATTTTTGTTGGAGAATTCATTTGGTAGATTTTATATATTCTGTTACATATAAAAATATAAGCTTACTCTCTTCTTCCTGGTTTCTGATAGAAATTTGCTATAGATCCAATATAAATGGAAGGATTCTCAAAAGGAAATGTCTTCTGTGTGCAGAGTAGTTTTGTGGTTAGACAGAAATCTCTGTCAGCTTTCATTTTACTTGTGGAGATCCTCATGTGTACCCAGAGGACAAAGCGTAGGGTCTCCTCAGAGGCATTTTGCTTATGAGCCCAGCCAAGGTTATGCATGCTCCCAGCACCTACTCCTGAATTTCATAATTTGTCAAAGATCCTGTCTTTGTTTTTCTTTAGTTACCAGTATTTCTGTGGAGGCGCATGACATTGAAGTGACCCTTTGCATAGACATTACTCCAGTTTTTCACTTTTAAACAGATGTGAGAGATTCAGTTGATTGATTTTGATATTTTTCTCTTAGTCATAAAAATTCAGAGAGAAAATAGAAAAAAAAAGAATGAAAGGAAGAAAAAGAAAGAACAAATGAACAAAATTGATGTCCTCTGCATACTTTTAAGGATAATTTTGAACATCAAATTGAAAATTTTGCCTTTTATGTCTAAGTCAGAAAAAAATATCTAATATTTTCTTATGATTATCAGGAGACCATTTTTATTTTGAAATTCACTTCTAAAAATATTTCAGTGAGTGGGCCGGGGAGTTAGCTCAGTGGTTCCGGCGCCTGTCTCGCAAGCGCAAGGACCCGGGTTCAATTCCCTGGTAACCACATAACAATACTGGCTGTGGACCCAGCAGCAACCAGTACCACATACCACACTGCCGGGCGTGGTGGCTCACGCCTGTAATCCCAGCACTCGGGAGGCAGAGGCAGGAGGATTGTGATGTGAGTTGGAGGCTGAGCTCAAGGCCAGCCTGAACCACAAAGCGAGACCCTGTCTCCAAAAACCTAAAAAAAAAAAAAAAATATTTCAGTGAGAAAAACTACTATTCTCTTGTGTTATAGAGTTTTCACTTTCATTACAATATCAAAACTTAGAAACACGTACTAGTAATGTATCTTCTTATCTACTCTAAGGATTTAGCAGTTATAAAGTAGTAACACAATAGAAAATGGGAAAGTTCAGCTGCTCAGCAAGGAGTGGTAGGTATGGAGTGAAATTCAAACCTCCAGTTTGCACTGTTTTGCTTTTCCTTTGGTTTGTCCTGACAATGAGGGTCCCATACAGTCACAAACTAGACAGCTGAATGAAGAAGTAGGCATTCTGCTCCTCACCTTAGAAGCCTGACCTCTGTGGCCTAGAAGAAAATACTAAATTATATGCACTGTCCTAATTTCTGATCTGTAGAATATATGGGCATCATGAAACATGGTTAGTTTACATTATTAAAGTGGAATAGGTTGATACTTGGGAAGAACTAACTAGGACAGTAGTCTAGAAATAAGAACACTACCCCACAGTGTTTAAAGAGTCAATGAGTATAAAGAATCTGGCACAGTGTCTTACAGATTTTAGTCATTCAGTAATCTTAGACCCACGTCCATCACAATCAAAAATATTTACTCACCTTAATTTTAATTGACTTGATGAGATTCACATCCATTTAGCACACAGAAAACCCAAATCGTACTTCATCCCTCTATTCATGCCTCTGCCAAATGTCTAGCCTGCTTTGACTCCTTCTCTTTCATTAAAAAAATATATATTTCATATACCAAAAGGCTCTCCTACTTATATAAAATAAATCATTTTAGAAGTGTTTCTGACAACATTTTATATGGGTAGGTCTATTTGGCTGAAAAAAAAAGATAATGTAAAATGATGTCTTAGCTACTATTCTCATTGCTGAGACAAAATACCTAACACCCACAAGTTAAGGGATGAAAGGTTTATTTAACTCATAGTTTGTAGAGGTTTCAGTCCATCACTGGCTAGGACTCCAAGGCAGGACAGAACTGTAGGCAGCCGTCAAAGAAAAGAAATGGTTCTTGATGAGAAGAAGGTCACAAAGCAAGCAATGGACCTTAACAGCTCCTCTCTCCACCCCTTTTATATTCTGTGTAGGCTACAAGGATTAAGGTGGTACCAAACCAATCAGAGTAAGGATTTAGTGATCACCTACCCTTAATCTTAACTCTCTTGATCCTAGCGTTGCACTATGAAACAGTCATATGCTCTAGATTCATCCACTTCTGAAAATGCCCATCTATGAGTATACCAGCCTTTTGTGGTGATATTTAAACATAACCCTTAACAAGTGTCTATGTCCATTATAGAACTATTTTAAATAGTGTTGGTTTGGCTTTAAAAGACAGGCTAGCTCACTATTGGGAAATGCTAATAGGGAGCACACTTCCTACTTTCATAAAGGAAAGAATTTGAATATAATTTTATTTTTATAACTGTTTAATTTTTCTCTCAGGCTAATTAAAATGTTAAGTCTACTAGAATAATTTTTCTGGTAGTCTTTCATCATATGTATTGCTCTCTATGAAAGAAGAAGATATATTTTGTACAATCTTAAATTTTATATTCCTGTTGCTATTTAATTCAGACATAAGAATGGAGACACAGATAAGTCTGGTATAGGCAGTATTTTTAAAGTTCACTTGGATCTAACCTGGGGAAAAAAGCCTCAAGAAAATAGAGGAATAAGTAATTGAAACAAGAAGATTCACTGGGCAGTTATACTGTTCTTCTCATAAGTAAGATTATGAAGGCTGAAGGATATTCCATTAAAAAGTATTTCCTCCATTTATTGGCCATTTTCTAGATGCCTATTGTGTCACATAATTGAAGACAATGAAATAAATCCATGTATACCTATGTGTTCTAGAAACTCTTAATCTGACTTGTGTAGAAGAGACAGATGAAGCAGTTAAAATAATGATTTTTTAAAAGTCATCCTAGGAATAGGAGAAAAAATGTAAGGTATTGTAAAAATGATGTCAAGGGTTATGGAAGAAAGACATTAGCAATGCTATAAATAACCAAGTGGAACTTATAGTGAAAGATGAATTGCATCTGCGTTCTAAAAATATTTTAAAATACTTTTGTATTCTAATCTTGAAAAGTTGAATAAATATATTGTTCAGAAATATATAGAGAGAAATAATGCCATTTCACTGTCATTACTATATAAATTAAGAGATAAAGTTATGCATAGATGTTGAGAGTTGAATATTGGTGACCAGAAATGGGAAAAATTAGAGTGTCATGAAAGAAGAGAAAAGTATGAGCAGGAAATGCTAAATTATAGTTAGAAATAAGCTCTAGTGTTCTACTAAAAGGGAAGTTGGCTATAGATTATGATAATGAACTCTATTTTTCAAAAAAAGCTACAAAATTTTTGAATGTTTTCACATAAATAACAACGTTTAAGGCTGTAGATATTCCTTTTCTATTTTAAACATTATAACATATGTATATACATATTTACATGGTCCTATAAATATGTATTTTTAATGTACTGAAATTTATTTATAAAGCTACAGACTTATATAGAAGTGCCTAATTTAGGATAAATCTATTTCCTCATCTGTGCTTCTAAGATAGCCTAATGTGTACATATATACCTTAATAATTTTATAATATAAGCATATTTTATAAGCATATAATATAAGCACATAATATGCATATAATATAACATAAGAATATTTTAAAGATAAGTACCATATCCAATTGACATTTGTGTACTTAACAATTTACATACAATATACTTTGTAATTTAAAAAGCTGATAAGTAAGTTACCAAAATTTGTACTTTTAGACAAACGTAGTAAGAAAAATTAAATGAACAGTCTTTAGAACACCATGCACATGATATTTTCAGTAAAATATGCTCCTGCAAAAATCATGGATTCAGTTAAAAGTTTTACCCTGAGCTCTTGATTTACATCAACTGAGTGTAATATTTTTTTGGGGGGACACAAAAAAGAGATAACAGAGTTGTACAGCAACCATAAGGAAAAACCAAGAGACATTCAGTAAACATTGTATATGGGGACAAAATTCTTTCATCTTTATAGAGAGGATTAGCACAAAGAATTACAGAGATAATAGAAGAAAACCATAATTCTTAATATTAGGTCACAGATATTGTAGGACAATATGTAGAATACATTTACTTCCATGAACTGATAATATACTGATACACATTTTCAGACATTAGTAGGCCTGAGTAAGTACTTCTTGGGAATGAAAAATATTTGAGTTTAATCTTTATTAAGATTTTTTTTTCTCTCTGAGTGGAAGAACAACAATTGGATCATGGTTCCTACTGAGTGGATAATGTTTTCAAATGTGCCCTCCTCAGGCATAAGGCTCATTTCTGAGATGGTTTTGTGCTGTGTCTTAGAGTCAAATAATTATCAGCATGAAATCAACCCAATGTAGGCTGGTAAGTTTGTGCTGTGTGCTTGGAAATACTGATTTTCAAGGTCTTGAACTTGAAAATTGTGAATTAAGACACCTAAGGCAGATACAGAATGTAAGTGTAAGTCAGAGCCTCCCACACCTCTTCTCTTTCTCATCACTCTTTGAAAAGTAATGAATTTAATACACACACACACACACACACACACACACACATGTGCACACGTGCGCGTGAGCAGAAGATGTTAATCAAATCTCAGGACTGTTTTCCAGTGTTCTAGAGGAATCAGAGTAGGAAAGATTATAGTTCATGTCTCTACAATGATTCAGTTTTCCCAAATCTGTAAGATACCTACATTTGACTTGCACAGTTTTATACCTTTGCTTAAACTTATTTAGGATGAATGACCTTGTAAAGGTCATTTAGGATGTAATGACTTTTAAAGTGTGGCTTTAAAAAGACCAACTCAGAGTTGTTCAGTAATTTATTCATGTCCTCTTGTGAAAAAACATAACCTAAGCATTGATTGTTGAAAGGATGAAGGAAATTTGACTTCCTCCAAGATAGTGAATTCATATATGTTAGGGAAGCTCAGAGACACAGACTGACATGCTGTTGTTTCCAGTCAAACATGACACTTGGTTTGTGTGATGAATAACTATGACCAAAGAGCTGCAGGTTCTTGTCGTTTAGTCAGTATACTAAATCTTCAGTTTTGACATTGAGCTAATGTACATGGCATATTTCAAAGTAAAATGACGCTTGGATGTGACTGTTCTTCCAAATGGAATGTTTATATATACCATTCTGAGCATGGCACTCTGAAAGTACAAAAATTATGGATATATAGTATTCAAAGAAGCATAGAAAATAGAATATTGAAGTGGTAGAGAAAGCTGAAATGTTTTATTTTCCTTTGCTGAAGTCCTTCTTCGTTGCTGTTCAGGGAAGTAACCTAAACATTGCAGGGCAGAACTATGAACAAGATTCTCCAACTTCAGTAGGAACAAAGAAACTGTATTAACAGAGGGATAAGATCATTTCAGTTAGTTACAAAATCATTGAAAAAACAAAAAGACTAGTAACATAATAAAGTGAGAAATACTCAACTTTTACTCTGGATAACTCTTCCATAGTGCTGCTGAATGATGATCATTGGTGGCCACTTTATGTTTTCTTGCATAACTTGTGTCCCTCAAATCTCTGTGAAAAAGTTCTCTCATTCTTCATGCCCACTATGAGAACAGAGTGGGCCTGCGAATCCTTCAAGCAAGGTCCGCAGTCATGACAGATGTGTAAGAAACAAGGGAGTGAGACACCAGCCAGGCATTCTGTTTTCTACCTAACTCTACTTCGTAGGATATTTGTCTCGGATTGATTTCCAAGCCTTCTCTCCGCAGCTCCCCCTTGAGCCTAGCTTTATTATTAGCAGCACATGAAGCAATCTTTTTTTTTAAATTAAAACCTTTAATGGTGCATTATATATACACATCATGATTGCACTCAACAATGACAATTTGAAGCAATCTTTTAAAAAATGATTTCTTTCCTTAGTGATCTCCCATACTTAATAACCAGTATTTTCAGAGAAAGTTTCTATTGTGTCTCCCTGATTATAATATTTAAATTCACACCAGTCTTGTCAGTGTCTTAATAATTAACTCTGCTTTTCTACTATTCCTTTCAGAAATGATTTCTAAAATATTATTTAATATATCATATGCTTTCTGAGCATTTCAAAGTCTCATGACACTTATTGTTAACAATAGAGAATGTTTTTAATGCTAGGCTAAATACCTGAAAATAAAATGAAAAATGCTGAAATAAGTCAATATTCATATATTGTAATTTGATATTAAAAGTATACTTATATTTTAAAATATTCAATTATTCACTTTTTTGCTAGGTACCATGGAAATTAATAGGGATTTGAGACTCAATATATTTAGAATCTTTATAGAAATATATAATCTATCATGTGTGCATATGTATTCTTTCAGTGGACTCAGTGGTCTCAGTGGGTCCAAAGTGTGGTAAAAGTGATTCATGCTACTGTAGCATCAGAGACCATATAGAAGCTTTTCCTTGAAATTGACACTTTACCAAGTATGAAAAAATTTTGTAATAACTTTAAAAAGTTACCTTTATGAACTCCCTAATATCTCTTTACATCACCTGTCTGGCTCCTATACAAATTAAATGGTCATTGAAGATAATAGTGGATTGCTGCACTATCATCTTAGCTTTACTTCCATTTGAAGCTACTATGATTCATATGACATGCTGTTAGGTTGAATTGCCATGAACTAAGATGGCAAAAATGCATCTAGTCCTACACAGTGTTACAGTGCCCAGTATAGATTGGGTGCCCTCTACAAGACTCAGCATATCTCCAAGCACATAATGTGACTGTATGCTTAGCAGGCAAAACAGATCTTTTCATAAAAAAGGTTAAAAATAGGAGGGCTCTTTACTTCCTATGACACTCTTGGAGAATCTGCTTTTTTGTTTCACAATTCTGAGAAGCATTTGCATTACAGCACCTTAACAGCTGTAATGATAATGATTTTTATAATCTGAGAAGAATTTGCATCAAAACAAGAAGTTTTACACATTGAACTCAGCTGTATAAACTCAGACATACGAGTTCTCAGATGAGAGTTTCTTCCAAGAGAGGAATTCCACCATGCCTCAGGTTGCATCCCTCATTCTGTCTGAGTGGGCTCTTCATGCCATGAATATCCAGTGAGGAGGCACTTACCAGCCTGTCAGGTGTCACTAATCCTCAGCACCAGGAGGTAGAACAGCTCTTTCCTCATAGGCAGGGAAGAATATTTGAGATCCAGATGTTGCTTGGTGAGTTTTAGTGTTCTCTTGACCAGTTTCCCTAGTAAGTGGACAAATTTAACTGAGAAAAAAGATATCTTTGATTCAATTTGCTATCTATTTTGTTCATTCTTCCTTATTGTTTTTTGGTGGGATAGAAAGGTTTAAGAACTTTATAGTTTTCTTTTTTTGTCCTTTTCTTTTTTTCCAATTTAATATTTTGTTTTATTTTTTGTCTCGCTTTGTAATTCAGGCTGGCACTGAGCTCATCCTCCAACTCACATCACAGCAATCCTCCTGCCTCTGCCTCCCAAGTGCTGGGATTACAGGCCCAAGCCACTACACCTGGCACTGTGGTATGTGGTACTGATTGCTGCTGGGCATGAGTCTCCACACCTAGTATTGTATGTGGTTACTGAGGAATCAAACCTGGGCCCCTGTGCTTGCAAGACAGGTGTTGGAACTACTGAGCTAAATCCTCAGCCCATTTTATTCATTTTGCCAGCTATTATTTCAACAGAATTTATAAAGAACTAAAAAATAAAATAAAATAAAATCAGACAACCCCACCAGAATAAAAGACCCAGTCAACAAAAGGGCATCTGAATAGATGCTTCACAGGAAAAGGAAAAATAATTAGTAAACACATGAAAAAATATGGAACACCTCTGTCCATTAGAAAGATGGAATTTCAAAAGCAGATTCCTTCTTATTCCAGAAGGAGTGGCTACCATTGGGAAATCTAGTAATAAAAAGAACCAGAGAGACTGTGGGGAATGAGGAGCAAGAAAATGGGTTCTTAGCAAAAGTTAAGTGGGTCAAGAAATGGACAAAATGGGAAGAGGAAATTAAAAGGGTAAAACACTGAGGTAAGTGGTGTAAGAACTCCCGACTCCCTGCATGCTTATGCTCTCTCCATTCTGTAAAGTGTGTCCTCAATTATTTTTTTCTTTTTTCTGAGGAAAAGTTTTTTAATTTAGTAGGATCCCACTTTTTGCTTCTTAATATTACTATTTTGTGTGTCTACAATTGAGATTTTGTTCAGAAAGTCCCTGCCTATATCTATGTCTTAAGCAGGTTATCTGTTTGATCTTCCAGCAGACAAAGTGTTTCTGTTTTAACATTTATGTATTTGGTCCATTTTAATTTCAGCTTAGTATGTGGTGAGAGATATAAGTCTAAATTTAGTCTTCTGCATGGGAATAATTGATTTTCCAAGTACCATTTATTAAGTCAATATGTGTTGCAAATATGTATCAATAGAAAAGGGGGGAGGCCTGGATCTCAGTGTGAATACACTGGGATCACTCCATGGTACCAAAAATAACTTGACAAGTTATTTACTTGCTTCTTTTGCTTCAAAGGAAAAAAAAATTACTCTTGCAAATAAAGTTACAGATTTGCTTTTTCAATATGAACTCAATGTTTAATGAGTAAATTATACCCAGTAGCCTTGCATTTATCTTTTTACTCTACTATTCTAGTATCCACACTGTATTTATAAGTAGAAACAATGAACATTATTTTATATCTCAGCGATGCTGCACAACTAGATCTTCAAGTACAAGCCTATCGTTTAAAGGCTTATATGATGCTGCTGCACAGAATCTACTGGTTTCCCCCTGTCCCTATTCTTGTGTGCTATAGGACTGTTCTCTCTGCCTTTGTCCTTTCTGAGAACATTCTACCTGAGACTCTCTGCTCTTGCTCATGTAATGGCTGTCCCACGTGACTAACTCTGAGAATTTACCTTATGCTATTATAGAGTACAAACTGCTGAAAATATGTTCTTGGGTTTTTAAAATATCTAGATGCAAAGTAAACTAAGATGAAAGCTACTTTTCCAAACTGATTCAAATAGTTCATGAAAACATTACTTTCTAACCTAATTATCCAAAGTGAATCAATTTAAATTTATTTTAAATCTTGTTTTTTTGGTAAACACACACACACACACGCATGCACACATATATGAAGGCCAATGGAAATGTGCATAAATGTGTATATGTACATACATACACACATAGAAGTTGGGATAGTATAATTTACATAATTGTATATAGAGGCTTATATGTGTATATGTGTGTGTATTCTTCATATACCACAAATATTTAAGTTTCAAAATAATACAAACTCAATTTTTGTCTCTTTCAGTGAAGCCAAAACGTTTGCTAATAAAAACATAGCCCATGATAGAACATAAGAAAATTCAAAAGATGTTGCCATTTGTGCAAGACATTTTAAAATATGCAAATGGATAAAAATAAGCATGTTGTTCTTGTGTTCTTACCTGTGTAACTGTGTGATAGACCCAACGTTCAACACCCCAGCATGGCTCTATTTACTATGTGAAGCTATTTACTATTTTGGAATCAAATAAGTGATTCTGAAGACAGACTTCATCTTTTTATTCCAATTAAATTGTAAATTATTTTAATATGTTTTATGCATTATATTGGATGACTGGATATATTTTAAAGTAGTTTAGTGTCGTGCAGTGATTTCTCAGTAACATTATTAAGACGTCAAAGAAGGTTTTTATTGTCTGGATTACTCTTTTATCATTGCAAACTTCTCAGTTGGTCCTAGATTAAAGTCATTGATTTTTAGAAAACTGCTGCCTCTTTCAATACAAATAAACATGCTTTCAGAACATCTGTATATTTTTTGTATTCAAAAACAACAGATACTGATTTAATCATCTTTTCCCTCAAAATAAAATTATATGTATGTATATAAGTGTAATTAGTATAATATCATGAAGGGAAAATTAAAAGACTGAACATAATAGTGGCTTTAGAGTATCACAAAGCTTCTTTTAATACCACTTTCATTGGGTGTAGTGGTGCACACTTGGAATCCTAGCACTCAAGAGACTGTAGAAGGAGAATTGTCACAAGTCTGAGGCTAGCCTGGGCAACATCATGAGTTCAAGGCCAACCTGGATTGCGTAGTGAGACTTTGTTTCAAACAAACAAAAATAGATGTACTCTTTACCACTGGCTCAAACTTTGGAACTTATATTTTCATCATTACACAGAAGCTTTTACATGGCTAGCTGAGTTGTGGCAAGAATTAAACAAGAGATATATAAAGAACTTAGCTCAATTCTTAGAAAAATAAATGGTAGCTATAAAAAGATTATGCAGGGTTTATTAGAGTTCACAGATAATAAGTATCTATGGGCAACAGATTTGATACCTACCATCAAAATGAAGTAAGGCAAAGCAACAAAATCCTTACCCAGGAAAAAGAGCCAATATATTTATTGAGGAATTTATGCTGATTTATTCCATAGAGGATTTAGAACTAACCTGCATTTGTATGTTCATTCATACAATGGTTCACCCTGCAAAAATCATTGGGCTCATCATAGGATGAGTTGGGTGTAGGTAGAAGACTTAAAGAATATCATAATTTACTGTTACAAAAGACAGTATGAGTCTTCAAAGTCAAAAGCAGAAATCTTTAAAGGGGATAAAATGGTAGTACATTTAAGGGGGCAAGAGAAAGGATTGTGTATTTCAAAAAGTATGAGTGACAGTGTTAAATTGCTCAGGGAGATGAAGGCAGATACTGACTGATATAGATGTATATGTCTAATAACAAAATAGGAGCAACTGTGGTGGATGAGAAGGCTTATTCAAATATATTAAACTATGAATAACCCTAAAGATATGAATGGAATGTCTAGGGAAGGATGGAATGAGATTGTATGAAACAAAATATGTGATACTAGCTGGACTTGAGTTTGAGAAGGAGACATGAGCTCAGCACCCCTTCCGTCAGTGAAGCATGCGCTGAGGCTTGTTGCCTGGGCTGGGGAAATGTGGTACAACCATAAACTGTGAGAGCTGTTCATCAAGTGTTTCAGTGTGAATGTGTCCTGATGAGCTCAGTCTTACATACACGATCGTTTTTTACGATCAAGTATGTTGATCCTGTCCTGAGGCAACCATAACATGTGCAGATAGGATGTGGCAGGCCCAGAGGTTGAACCAGGGCAACACTGACAGGAGGGGTTCATTCATATGATGATGCAAAAACATGGAATGGTGGAGTCATTAGTGCACTTTTATATGACCAGAATCTTTAGCAGATGAGGCTGAATTTGTTTAGCAGATGTAGGTAGGCAGCAATTATGTCCAAGAATTAAAAGTACCGCTGGGTTTCTGGTTCAGTTTAGCCCAATCTCTCTGGTGTGTGGAGAAATCAACAGTTTCACTTGGGTCTGGGAGATCAGGAAAAGCCCAAGTAACACAAGGGGGAAGGACTCCACTTCTGCACTCCTTTCTTGTTTCTAAGTATCTGACTGCAATTAAAAACTGACAACTTTCAAGTGTGAAACAGGGTCAAGACCCCACAAACACATTTCTCCAAGAAGTATATGCAAATAGCAAAAAGATAGGTGGACCTTCTTAGCCGTTAGGGAAACACTATTCAAATCACAATGAAGTAGTCTTTCAACCTAATGGAAGGACTATAACTTAAAATATAAAAGGGAAGAAAAGAAAATTTTTATGAAAAATACAATAAAATGATAACCTGCCACATTGCTGGTAGCAATATAAAGTTGTTAATCTGTTATGGAAAAGGGGTGATTCTTCTATAGTTAAATATGGAATGACCATATGACCTGAGAATTCTGCTCTCTAAGTACTGCATTAAACACCTTTCTCACTGGGACAAAACAACCACAACTTAAAGGAGAAATTGATTTTAGCTGATGCTTTTTAGTCTGTGGTCTGCTGGATCCCAGGGAGAAATAGCATGGCAAAGGGGGAAAGTGGAGGAAGCTGTTCATTTCACAGCAGACAGGAAGCAGACCATGAAGTGAGCTTTCCAAGTCACCCTCGCAGCAACCAGATCCCATCTCCTGACAGTCTGTCTTGCTGTGTGCTCATCAGTGGCTTAGTGTAACACTCCAAATGTCCATCGTGGGACAAGTGATGGTACATGGATATAATGGAGTGTAGAACTGATAAATTCCACAGTGTGAATAAATTTAAAGACACATTGAGTCAGTCAAGTTAGATGCAAAAGATTAAATGCTCTAAACTTGCTAATTTAAAAATCCACAGTGAACATAGATGGGTGATTGATAAGGGATGGGGAAAAGAAAATTGTACAGGTAAAGTGTTTAGATTTTGAAGTAGTGGTTGCAAAATATTATGAAGGCACTAAATATCTCTGCCTTTAATAACTTTTTTTTTTTTTTTTTGAGGCAAGGTCTTACTTTGTAGTTCAGGCTGGCCCTGAGCTCAGCCTTAAACTCATAGCAATCCTCCTGCCTCTGCCTGTCAAGTGCTGGGATTACAGATGTGAGACACCAAGTCCAGCACTGTGGTATGTGGTACTAATTGCTGGTGGGTGTGAGTCTCCACACCTGGCCTTATTGTATGTGGTTACCTGGGGATCAAACCCGGGCCCTTGCACTTGCAAGGCAGGCACTAGAACCACTGAGCTAAATCCCTGGCTCTTAATAACATGTTTGTAATCATGTTGAGATATTGTTATGTGAATTTTACCTCAGTTAACAAAAATTACATAGGCTAGACTTCAGACCTCTTCTTTTAATATGTAAACAACAGGTACAATATAAAATAACAGAGTTACAATGATTAGCCAAATGCACCAGTTACCTTAGCAGATGGTATGTATGCTATTGTGTTAACAGAGTTCAACACAGAGGGGTGAGAGAAGAAATTTTTGGGAGATGTGTGGAATATGCTGAAGAAGGAGTATACTCATCTCATCTTTTTTTTTTTTTTTTTTTTTGAGACAGGGTCTCACTTTGTAGTTCAGGCTGGCCCTGAACTCAGCCTCAAACTCACATCACAGCAATCCCCTGCCTCTGCCACCTGAGCGCTGGGGTTACAGGCATGAGCAACTGCACCTGGCACTGTGCTCTGTGGTACTGATTGCTGCTGGGGTGAGTCTCCACACCCAGTATTGTTATGTGGTTACCAGGGATCAAACCCAGGCCCTTGCGCTTCCAAGACAGGTTCCAGAACCACTGAGATATATCCCCAGCCCATACTTGTCTCATCTTAATGAGACTATAATCATTCATGCAGCACATATGTACAGGGAGACTAAGGATGGCAGAAATTAGGTTAAGAAAATGGACAGCTGTTAGCTGAATTCTGAGGTTTTCTTCCCATGTGTGTAGACATCTGTGTGTATGTGTTGTGTTGGTGTGCTTGTCTTGGCCTGTAAATGTCTGCGAATCTGTTCCAAAAATTAATTTTAAAAGCTTTGTCTGTTCTACTTATGTGCAGCTCAATGTAAAGATAACTTTGTTCAAAACAGTGCTGAGAGTAGGGAGCTCCTGTTCATGACAGTTTGATTATCCTATCATACACAGTGCTGTTTTACATGGACTCCATTTGCTGTGATTAGTGCTTTGGTGCTGTTTGTTATTTTTTATCTGAAATATTATACATGACTTTTTAACTGGAATTTGCTGGCAGGTGAATAAATCCCCTGGGGAAATAATATTTTTCCATTTGTTTAAAAGAATATATATTTATTAAAGTACTTGTGGGGAAGTGTTTCACATTCACAGCATATCAGTCAAATGCAATTTGACTTCTAGTTGCATAAACTGGATATTTCATTCTGACTTTCATGATGGAGAAGGAGCCACAGTTGTATCAGAACACTTTTCATTTGCAAAGAACAGGAACAAGGACACTATTTCATATAGGTGGGAAAATAAACCTTGGGGTAATAATTCTTTTGTATACCATTTCTATTAGTTTTGTGTAAATCAAAATGAATTTCTTCTAACTTCTGATGGGCAAGGAAAGAGTTGGATGGCAAAATTTAAATGTATTACAGACAAAAAAATACTTCAAAAATATCAAGCTAAACATTTGAAGGAAATCTTGTGTATAATTTTATTCCCAGCTTAATAAATTCAGATTAAATATCTATCATTTTAATTAATTCCAACAGCTAGATAGACATAGTTATGTAAATCTGAAACTCAAATCACATGTTCTGTGTTGAATAATCGTATATTTCTAGATTCTAGAATAGTGCTTAGTTCATTTCCATTAATTCAAGTAATGATTACATGAATGGAATATTTTCCTCTTATGATACTGTTATTTTGAATAGTTTCTCTGGTGTGTGTCTGTTATTGTTACTAAGTTAAAATTCACATTTTGTCATTCCTCACTGCCTTCTATTTGAAGTATATTTTATGTGGAGATCGTATTTGTGATAACTGACAGTACATGACTCAAACATGCTCTGGTTTAGATCTTCAGTTGTCCCACAAAGGCCATTGTGTTAAACAGATTCATCTGCATCCCATGGTATTTCAGAGGGGTGGTAAAAACTTTAGGAACAAGCCCTAGTGGGAGGCCTTCAGGTTGGGCGAGGGGGGCATGCCCTTACCAGGCTTGTGGGAATGCCATCCTGTTCCTTTCACTTTCACTCATACGGTCAGCATCTTTGCTCTATTTTGTGTCCTATACATGATGTGCTGTGTCATTCAAAGTAAAAGAGGCAACAACTCATAGCAAGTTGGTTATCTCGTTTACTTTGTAGAATGATAAAACTAGCTTCATCCATCCTATTGTATGTGCTTCTACTCTCTGTGTTGAACTTTATCCTTTAAGTTTATGTCTCTTTAGTGCTCTGTATATTGTCCTAATGTTGTGTTTTTGACAATTGTGCATAATGAAACATTTGTGTGAAGAAAAGGAATTCTTGAAATGAACAGATATTTTTCAGAGGAAGAAGTAAGAGCAGCTAAGAAGCATATGAAGAAATGCTCAACATCATTAGTCATTCTAGAGATGCAGATGAAAACAACATTGAGATTTCATCTCACTCCACATAGAATGGCTGCCATTTCAGATTCAGCCAACGGCAAATGTTGGCAAGGCTGCGGAGAAGAAGGAACCCTTCTTCACTGTTGGTGGGACTGTAGACTTGTACAACCTCTGTGGAGATCAGTTTGGAGATTCCTCAAAAAGCTAGGATTGGTGGTCCCATTTGACCCGGGCATTGCCCTGCTAGGTATATACACACAAGAATTAAAAGACTCATATCACAGTGACATATGTGCACCCATGTTTATAGCAGCCCAATTTGTGATTGCTACATTTTAGAAATAACCCAAGTGTCCATCAACTGGAGACTGGATAAAAAAGCTGTGGTTCTTCTACAGAATAGAGTATTACTCTGCCATAAAAAATGATAAGTTTGAATCATTTCTACTTAAATGGACATACCTTGAAGATATTCTCATAAGTGAAATAAATAGGGCACAGATAGGTACATATCACATCTTTTCTCTGGTATGATAAAATAAAGATGTAAATGAGTCCTAGAATTGTATGTTATATATTGTGAAATAGAAAATGCTCAATGTAAAATAGGGGGAAGGGGGAAAAATGATGAGATTGTAACAAAAAAGTAAGGAAACAAATTTTATGTATATGGGGGGTGGAAGGATGGGTAGGGCTATGGGAAAAAATGAGAATTAAGTTGTGTCTTATACTGGTACAAATCCCCATTATGGAGTGCAATCATGATGCATATATGTAATGTACCAATAAAGATTAAAAATTGAAAAAAAAGAATAGGAATTCTGATCAAGGGAAATGTAAGAAAAAAGAATCTATAAAGGAAAAAGTATATTATTGAACATTCTCTGGACAACGGCCATCTGATTCTATAGATTCAGGTCCTTTCTAGCCCAGTAATAACTGCATGACCTTAATTAAAAGGATACACTTAGTTATCTTTGTACCAATGAATGTGTGCCATGTTCTCTACTGAACAGTTTTTACCAATATTTTGTCCAAAGGTGCACATGAGTCCGTGTATACAAGTAGCTGTATCTTCGTTTTGGTTTAATTTGAAGAAGCTGAATACATGTGCTTGTCTAAGAATAAAAGACAAAAAACTTAATATAATTCACTCTTAATATATCCCAATTTGCAGTCCTTTTTACAGTAGACTTCAAGAATATAAAGAAATTTGCTTTGCTGTGGACAATATATTAAAATTATAAAAATCTAATTCTAAAAACATTTCCTTCTAAATTTAATTTATTTTAGATTAAAGCATTTTCTTTTTCTCCCCTAAAGACCTTTTTAAATTATTAAGAACTCCAAAGAGTTTCCATTTCATAGGTTATGTCAATCACTATTTACTCTATTATACACTAATATGAACATTAATCAATATTTTTATTAATATATTAAAATAAACTCCTTTAAAAATAAGATACTTTTATGAAAGATGAATTTTAAAATGTAGTACAAGTGACATTTGTTTTAAAATATTTAGACATTCAATAGATTACATTTTCTTCTATGCTCCTTTGTTATTTCACAGAGACTACAATCGTACACACACACACACACACATACATCATGGAAAAGCCATGAGAGAACAACTGAGAGAATGAGAATGAAAAAGAATAACTTATTTGATCAATGGTTCTGACTTTCCAAATCCCAGAAAGCATCTTGGAAATGATGCAAAATCCTCAGAACATATTTTGAGAACTTCTAGTTTAGATAATAGTGGGCTACAAATAACTTTTTTCTTGAAATGTATTCTACCAGTTCTTTGATGTGTTTATCAAAGTTGGCCTATTTTGTAAGGACTTCTGCCTATTTTGTAAGTTCCAGTAGACCTGGAATTTATCCAATAAATGTTAATGAAATACCTGTTAAATTAGAACATTTAAAACAATAATTTATAGTGGTCTTTACAGTTAAAAATCTGAAAATTTTCTGGGCACTTTAGTCCACTTTGTCAGATTTGTACCTGGATGACACTTAGAGATAATGTGAGGTCTGTGCTGCAGCTGGATTCAAAGTAGAATATTCCTCTATCACTAGCTGGATTCATGAAACCTGGATTAAGCCCCTCTGCATTTTATGGCTCTGGTGTTGTGCACACAAGTCTGTTTCTCTTTACAGAGAAACTGACAGAGCTCTAAGGCAGGAGAACAGGTGGTGCTCCAGGCTAGTCACTCTGGTTTTGCAGTTATTGTTTATCTAGCAAAGCTATTTGTAAAAACTGCTACTTAGATCTTGTGTGTCTTCTTTAGCAATGTCTTGGTGTAACTTTCCTAATGATTTCAGTTCTTTTTGTTCTCTGCCTTTTGTGAGTCTGATCTTTTATATTATCGTGTAAGCTTGCCTTCTAATTGCACTGTGTATTTTAACTTTAAATTGTTTCTCAAATACACATGTTGTCTTTCCATTTAATTGGAAGCTCTTTTATGTAAAGACCATGGCTATTTATTTATCTTTTATAAGCAACACATTACCCTTTATAAATTGGAGTTACGGACAATTCTTTTTAAATAGAATTCAGCTCTATTTGTTCTATTAAAACAAATGACTCATTTATATATGGAGGGGAAAATTATCAAAATGACCAGCATGGTTGATGGGTAAGGAAACAATTCAATACTGGTTAATGTCCTAATTTCTATCTTTTCTTACCTCACTAAGTCATTGGAATGACTTTTTAAAAAGAGGTTGGTAAAGGAGGTGTGTTTGTATATGCTGCAGTCTAATTTGTATAAGTAGCTAAAATATCTTTACAATCACGTTAATCATATAAATCACTCACTTTAAGATGGCAGACGTGCTTAGACACTTCTTCATACAAACAAAGATTTGCATGCAGAATAAAATGCCTTCACAAATCAGTGACAAAATTTAATTTAGGTCCATAAAATGTCACTTGATATCTTTAAAATAAGTTTATATTTTTACTTCTTTTAAAGAGCGTATTGATGTTAAACAAAATTGTAGAAGGAAATAGCCTTAGATTGCACTCCTTCAACTTGGTGTCAATGGACCCAAGCAAAGCAAGAGCCCCTCTTGCTAAATGAGATTTAATTAAAATAAAATAAAAAGGTGTGGAGACACATTAATAGGCTACTTTTTCTTAAACATAAGAGATACACAGCAATAAACTGGAAAGAGTCCTGTGTCCTTAAGTTAGCATGAAGAAGTTGCCTTTGCTTTAACCCTTGTAGTAAAAGTGACTTAACTAATCTTGTGTTAACCAGCCTATGTTTTATTGTGAAATAGAAACATTTTATATACATATTATAATCATACTTGACAATGACAATTTGTACCAGTTTCTGACATGACTTTGTTCTCATTTTTTTCCCATTCCCCTACCCACCCTACAATCCCCACCCCTTATATACATGAGTTTTGCTTCTTTATTACCATCACAATTTTTTCTTTCCTTTTGTTACTGACCCCTACCCCATTTCCCTTTGAAAAGTTTGTATTTTACAAAATCTAATATACATTCTAGAACTCATTTACATCTTCAGTTTCTCATATCAGAGCAAAGGTACAGTATTTACACATATGTGACCTATTTATTCCACTTATGAGTATGTCCTGAAGGTACATCCTTTTGAGTATGAATGACTCAAACTTGTCATTCTTGATGGTAGAAAAATACTCCATTCTATAAAAGAACTACATCTTCTTTATCCAGTCTCTGGTTGATGGACATCCTGGGTTGCTCCAGGATTTACCAATAACAAACTGAGCTGCTATAAACATGGGGGCACATATATTATTCTGATATGAATCTGTTAATTCTTTCAAGTATATTCCTAGCAGGAGAATAATGGAGTCAAACAGGACCTCTAATCTTAGTTTTTTTGAGGAATCTCCACACTCATCTCCATAGTGATTGTACCAGTCTACATTCCCACCAGCAGTTGAGAAGGGTTTCTTTCTCTCCATAGTCTGGCCAGCACTTGTTGATGGCTGGATAATTTCGATAGCAGCCATTCTTTGTGGACTGAGATGAAATCTCAGTGTCGTTTTCATCTAAATCTCTTATATGTCCAGTGATTTTGAACATTTCTTCATATGCTTCCTAGCTGCTTTTATTTCTTCCTCTGAAAAATGTCTATTCACTTCAGATGCTCATTTTTGTATTGGGTCTTTAAATTTGGGAGGTGGGCTGATGTTTTTAAGCTCTTTATATATTCTAGATAGTAGCCCTTTGTCTGTGAAACAGCTGGTGAAACTTTTTTTTCCATATTGTTGGTTATCTTTTCACTCTGCCAGTGGTTTCCTTTGCTGTGCAGAAGCTTTTTATACAATTAGGTCCCATTTATTCATCCCTCTGCTAGTTCTCATGCTATAGAAGTTTTGTTCATAAAGTCTTTCCCTAAGCCAATGTTTCCAAGAGTTCTACCTAACCTATTTTCCAGTAGGTTTAGTGTTTCTGTTTTAAGATTTAGGTCTCATCCATTTTTATGTCAGTTTAGTATACATTAAAAGAGATAACTCTAGCTTTACCCTTTAGCAGGTTAGAGCCCAGTTTTGCCAGCACCACTTATTAAAGAGGCTGTCTTTCCTCACTTGAGGATATTTGGCTCCTTTGCCAAAGATGAGGTGGCTTAGTGTATGTGGAGCTCTTTCTGGATCTTCTAATCTATTCTATTAATCCTATTTTTTCATTCCTATTTGCTTATGTCCATCCTACAAATGGCACTGTTACATCACATCCAGTAGGAGGTGCTATTCTCCTACTAGAATGTGATATTCTGATTCAAGGATCAAAATAAAGCTGAGATCTTAAAGCTAAATTTATTTTTATCACTGTCTTTCCACATTAGAAATAAATTCATATTTTATTATATCTTGAATCTAGACCCCCACCCTACCCCCAGCCTTATGTGCTCAGAAGGGACCCTTTCAGAAAGCAACCCAAAACTGCAACTGACAGCTGCATGTGTGATTCTGGTTACCCCAATGGTTTAGCACAGCTCTGTGTGTAGATGACAGACCAACCGAAGATGGAAGGCCTGCACATGGTATGAGTGGCACCACCAGCAGGCTTGTGGGCTGAGTGGAGTACAAAGGGAAAGAAGTGAGTCTCATTGCCTCCTGCCTGCTTTCCATAGACTGTCTCTCATCCCTGTACCCCTCGGCCCTGCTGCTCTGCCTGGAACCTACTGCTTGTACACTCAAATTTCTGCAAACACAGGGTCAAATCAAACCTTCCCTCCTCTAAGTTGTGGGTGTCAGATATTGTGTCTCGGTAGTGACAGATTTACTAACACAAGTTCCCTCACTGCCACCTTGAACATACAAAAACCTCTGCAGTCAGTGCTGTTCAAAGTGTGGTCCTCAAATGAGCAGCACCTGATTTCTGTTGCCTCGCTGAGACTCTGAGACATGAGAGACTGACAAGTGCAGCTTCTTTAGTAGCTGCAAACTCTATTTCACATCAAGTCTATGAGGGAACTTTTTAAACTTGAATCACTTCTAGGAATACAGAGACACCTCCAGACCAGAATGTTAAGTGAAATAAATCAGACACAGAAGTTGAAATAGCACATGGTTTCCTCTTATATGAGAAACTCAAAATATAAATAAAGTGCAAAAAAAAAAAAAAAAAAAGAAGTAACAAGATGTAAAGAGCTACATCCTTTCAGACAGAAGAGGATCAAGAAATGGAAAGCGGAGGGAGTCGAGGTGAAAGGGACTAAAGAACGAAGAAGTTAGGTCCGTGTGCCAACTCCATGCCAAGAATGCACTCACTGTGTACTGCAAACGTACTGATAAAAGTAAACACTCAATAACAATCCTGTTGTCACCAGGAAGGTAATTTTCTCAGGTTGGTTTTAGGCAACATTGATTAACAAAAGTCCCCAGGTAATTCTAATGTATAGCCATGGTTAAAAAACACCATCCTATGTTCGTTTGTGCGAGACCCAAAACTGAAGTACAGTGTTCTGTGCTCACCCTCAGCAGTGTTGATAGACTTAGAATTCCCTTAGTGTTAGGCTTCATACTGTCCACTGTCCTCCTAAGCGTTTTGTTCCACTCTAATACAATAACGTTCATGCTATAAGACTGTACAGTTTACAACAATGAATATTAACATTATGTATGCCCAAAGTGTTCCAATACATATTTTGCTGTAAAATGAAAATATAAAAAGAGCATACACTTTATTTTCATAATTGTATATAGTTATGGAGCCACACATTAAAATCAAAACAATATATGTTTCATTTTTGCTCTTTATAGATAATGTTTTATTTCCTTTTGCATAGGATAATCTTGAGATCTATTTATACCATTATATGAGTTGTTTACATTTTTATGGCTGAGTATATCTTGTATTTGTATATCTTGTATTATTTATTGTCATACCACATTTTGTTTAGCCATCTACCAACTGAACATTTGAGATATTTTCCCTCTTTGATACCTTTAGAAATAAAGCTGCTGTCAAAACTTTCACATAGCTCTTTGTGTGGCACGTGTGTTCCTACCTTTGGAAAAAATTACTTGAAGGTGAATAATGAGTTTGTAAGATACGGGTATGATGGATTTTAGGAGAAATTATGCTCTGTTTTCTAAGCGGATACCTGGTTTTTATTCTCATCTGCAACTGCAGAAAAATCTTCTGTTCTACAGCCACCCCAGTACTGTGATTTGTGTTTCTTCCTATTACTTTATTTTGAATATTTTTTCATTGCCAGTTTAGTAGGCATGTAGCAGTATTTTATTGTGATTTTGATTTTCATTTCCCTAAAGACAAATGCTGCTAAGTTTGTGATAAGTCTCTTATTTGTGTACATTTAAAATATGCTAAAATGTTTAAAGAATTGTTTGTATACTATAGAATTTGAAAAGTTGCTAATATATTTTAAATATTTATCCTCAAATATTTCTCCATTCTCAACTTTTAGTTATTCTTGACATAATCTTTTAAACTGCATTTTAAATATGGTTGAAAGAAAATGTATCAATTATATATTCCTGTTGTTTGTATTTTTCTGTCTTAAGGAATCCATGTCTAAAGTAAAATCACACAACTTTTTCTTTCAAAACTCATATATTTGTTTTCTTCATTTTATTATCTGTGGTGAAAGAGGTGCATAGAGGTTAGACTTAGTCCCCCCCCCCTTGTATATAAATCTCAAATACTCCAATACATTTTGTTCCATCTTTGTAAAAAATCATGTGATCGTATATGTGGCCCTAATGATTTTCTGTCCTGTTTTTCTATAGTTTTAAGAAACAGTGCTCGCTCTTGCTCTCTATATCCTTTTTCTTTTTTCTTTCTTTTTTGCATTTTTGTAAAATGTCCTTAAAATATCTTTTCTTTTAATTCTAGTTGTCTCTTCTATTTTGCTGTTTGTTTCTTTGTTCAGTAGGAAAGGATGTTGAAATCTCCAGGGACATGTGAATTTGTCTGTTTCAATTTCCTGTTTTTATTCGTTTCTTGTATGTTGAAAGTCTTCTCTTTGCTCCATATGTTATTCAGTGTGTTTCATCATTTTATTTCAATTGATCCTTTCATCACTATGTGATGTCTCTCTTTAACTCACTTCATTTTCATTGTTTTGAAGTCTTTCCTCTGGCTACTAGTTCATCTTTATCTGAAACATGTCTACTGGGTAAAATGTTTCTATTCTTTTACCTTTAGTCCCTCCTTATAATTAATATTAATTTCTTACAAAAACCATAATGTCTTCTTTTCCTTGTCAAATCAGGCAATATCTGATTTCATGTGGATTTAGAGATCCTTTAGAGTCATTATAATTCAATATTTAGGTTTAAATGCATATTATTATGACTATCCTTTTTCCCATCTGTGCTTTTGTTTTTCTACTATTTTCTGACTCTCTTTTCTATTGAGAATTTATTAACTTCATTTTAGCTCTATTATTGACATGTAGTTTTTACCTATTTTAAATTATTTTCAATGATTTTTCTATGCATACATATACCTTATAAGTATTTAAATAAAATTAATTTTTAACCTATACTATACTATACTATAGTACCTATACTATAAGCATCTGAGAATAATATATTTCTGGTTCTTCTCTACTTTTTCTTTTGTTTGTCATGTATTCTAATATACCTGTATTATAAATCCCTAATATATTGATACTACATTTGTTTTTGATTGTTTTTATTAACCATAATAGAAAATCTTGTACATTAATCTTTATTTTTATAATATCTGGTTCTCCATATCATTTATGTATTGCCTAATTTCCACTTAGCATTGCATTCCTTGTGGATAAAATATTTCTCAGATACTGAAATGAATTCTTTCAGCTTTTGCTTGTTCAAACTTACTATTTCATCTTCATTTATAAAAGGTACTTTTGCTAAAATTAGAATGCTGCAGTAAGTTTTTTCTTTCTGAATTTAAAAATGTCCTTCCCTTTCTTTTGACACTCAGTCTGATAAGAGTACTTCTGCAATTATTAATTTTGTTGTAGACATTTTCCAACCAATAGCTAGATTGCACAATTTTCTCTTGTCTGTTTTTTTTTTCCATTTATTCATGAAGGGTCTAGGTATTTATGTAAATTTTTTAATTAACTTAAATTTCAAAGATACAACTGTTATTTATTGGGTCCTATGAGATACTTCAATATGTATGTTCATGGTATATGTTCAGTTTAGAGTAAGCATATCTATCTCCTTAAATATCATTTGCTCAAAGTAAAAACATATATTTTCTGTCACTTACGTGCACATATTTTTATATTATACTTTCATAATCATTCTCATTTATTCTGTAAGCTTATGGAAACATTCTTTGTTGATCCTATCAATTTTGAAATGTTCGTGGCCAGTCATTCAATTATTTCTTTTGTGTCATGTAATTCATGAATTCCAAATCTTTTTGGTATGTCACATCTTTTTGAGATAAGGTACTATAGAAATGAAAAAAAAATTAAACTCAGTAAGAAAATAAAAATTCTCCATTGCTGAAGAAATCAAGAGTTATTTTTCTCAGGGCTGGGTATTTAGCTCAGTGGTGCTGCCACATGCATTGCAAGCACAAGGGTCTGGCTTAGAGCACCAGTAACCATATAGAACAATCCTGGGCATGGTGATTCACACTGACCAGCAATCATTACCACATACCACAGTGCTAGGCCTGGTGGCTCACACCTTAACTTATTTATAAAAGTTTTTAAAGATTCTGAATCATCCAGTGGTTTGTTTGTACATTTAATCCTGCCTTTAAGTTGAGTCAAATACTCAATACCCCTTTAAAATGATTCTAAACAGTCAGTAAGGAGAGAGTAGAATGTGATATAAATTCAGTATCCTACTATTTACTTGTCTTTTCTTTAATTCTCCACAATAGTTTTTGTCCTTTTATTTTAACTATTATCATTTGTTGAAGTTATAAACATAAAGAACATTTAATAAAAAATGACTCCCTACAATTTTTTATACTCTGTATTCATTTAAAAGCACTTTTCATCTGTCTCTCACTTTTTTCAGAATAAACCTCTATAGTAGGCAGGAAAGGTCTTATAACTTTTAAGGAAAATGTCTTGCATGGCTCAGAGTAATAAAGAGTTAGGTAGGTCTTGGATATAACACAATGTTCTGGTGAGCACACTCCTCCAGCTATAGGAAATCACCAATGATCTGCTTCCTAAATACTTATGAAAAGATAAATAAATGGAGTGTGACACTGAAAATTATATTTATGTATTAGGAATCAAGAGACTTACATCCTGTCTTATGCAACCACCTACTACCTTAATAAAAGAAACTATTTTATTTTTAAATCTTTTCTTTTATAACATCATGATTATGATGACACTGTTATGTGAAAAATGCTGGAAATGTTATAAAAGCTCTGTGAGCCAATAGAATGATCTTTTTCAAGCTCTCTGTAAATAAATCCTAATTGGTAGCATCAACTAGTTCTCATAGTATAAATAATACCAACTTGTAGTCATCAATGAAGTATAATCAAATAAAGGAATTATTAGTTTTGGATATATTTATTTTTAATGTGATTTTTAGTTATTTAATTTAACTTTAATAGTGGAACATTTAACTAGATAGAAAAAATTCTGAAAATCTCATACTTGTCTTTCATGTACCACCTCTACTCAACTGTTCCCAGGAAACTAGGATGCCTTTACTTTTTTCCATCATTGGTAACAAAATAATTCCATCATGAGTCTAAGTTCCCTGCTTTCCCAGGAGCTCTTTTCCCAAGCCTTTTCCATGAGGCTATCATTTTCAGATCTTTGTAAATTGTGCTGCATTTTAGTGTCCTGGACCATATAATTGCTTTTGTCCTGGGATTTTGTTCAGCACCTGAGGTTATACTGATCATCAGCCCCCCACTCCCAAACATGGCTTTCCTTTGAATTTGATAATGGTGAACCTGAACCTAAGTGATCATAGTGATTACCAGGGCAGAGATGTGACCAAGTTGGAGTCAGCTAGGGATTGCAGACTCTTGCTAACGTGAGAAGACACAGAGAAACATCTCTCCTGCTGTCGCCCTTTTGCAATCCATATCCTTCCTTTCCTCACAGTGTCTAATTTAATGCCATTTTGGAATTATTCCTCACCTCTTGATATTTATCAAGGTTAAAGTGTGCCTTGTGGAAGGAAATAATCCAAGATAATCAATATTGACTTCCAGGGAGTTAGAGCAAGATGAAGTGTGTTGTTCTGGATTAGCCACATATGTCTCTTAATAGCTTGAAAAAGGCTTCAGAACATCCAATAAAGAAGCACTAGAGAGAGATAAAAAAAAAGATACTGAGTTGCTAGGATACCTCCTTGGGCACTTGTTTTATTATCAAGTCTATAAGTCCAATACAAACAATAGAAACCTCAAAGAAATACAAAATGGTTGCAAGAAAGGGTCAAAAAGAAAAAGGAAAAAAAAAAAGATAATCAGCACAGAGAGATATTACTTGTGGTGAACATTAAATTTGAAGAAAATCTTATTCTTTTTATGTCATATTTGAAAGTCTTCAATAGCTTGCAGCAGTCATGACAACCTGTAATTATAGCAGTGGAAGAGATACAATTCTTTTATTGTTGTTTCCTCTTTTTTGTGTATACTTAAAGACAAAGAAGATTTTTCCATGGCAATGATCTACTGCCTAATAGGGTGCATTTAGGCTGTGTCTATAAGAGACAGGGCTCTGATCAATCTGCTCAACTGAACAAAAAACTAAGAATATATTAAACCTAATTTGGGAATCTAGTGAACAAAACTGCTTATTTGGTTGATCCATAGGCTTCACTAATTTTTAATTGTCTCACTAAAAGTATTTTAAATTTACACTAATAGGCCTAAAATTATGGCTGGCAACATAAAGGCTATAGGTGTAATATGAGAAAAACCCTTTTGTAATAAGTCAAGCTGTCTTTAATGTGTAGACCACTCAATTAATTTATCATGACACTGGCTGTTTGGAGCTTGAATTCAATCAATTTGATGATAGAAACTTTTAAAAAATCACTGGAGAAAAACTTATATAAAAATTCAGTTTGTGAACTTGTATAGGCTATCAATGACACTGGAGAATCATATCTGTGATTATGTCTAGGAGGTGACTCCTAAACAATTGGTTAATGGAGACATTGAAAGAAAAAATAATGAACAACAGGAAATCATGCCTTTCCACATATACTAATGTATACACCCATCTCATTTTCTTCTCTTGTATTTCTTGTGCTCAGCTTTGTCTAGCAGGTGAGCCTTATCTAAGAGTAAAAGTAAAACTCTTGAAATAGAGAAAGGGAAAGGCTTGAAGAAAGCTGATTTTTTAAGCTCTTTACATATTCTACATAGTAACCCTTTGTCTAAGGAACAGCTGGTAAAGATTTTTTCCCACATTGTTGGTTGCCTTTTTGCTCTTTAGGTGGTTTCCTTTGCTGTGCAGAAGCTTTTTTAAAGTATGAGATCCCATTTTATGATTTCTGGTGCCAATTCCTGTGCTATAGAGGTTTTCTTCAAGAAGTCTTTCCCTAAGCCAATGTCTTCAAGAGTTTTACCTAACCTGTTGTACAGCAGGTTTAGAGTATCTGTTTTAATATTTAGGTCTCTTATCCACTTTGATTTTAGCTTGGCACATGGTGAAAGGGATAGATCTAGCTTTAATATTTGGCAAGTTAAAGCCCATTTTTTTCCAGCACCATTTGTTGAATTGGCTATCTTTCCTCCATTGAGGATTTTTGGCTCTTTTGTCAAAGATGAGGTGGCTCAGTGTAGCTGGAGTAGTTTCTGGATCTTCTAGTCTGCTTTATTGATCCCCAGGTCTGTTACTTTTCCAGTACCATACAGTTTTTAATCACAGTGGCTTTATGGTATAGTTTCAGGTTCAGGATTGTAATACCCTCCACCATGTCCCTGTTGCTTAGAATTGCTTTTGCTATTGTAGGTCTTTTGTGGTTCCAGATGTAAGTTTGGATTTTTTTCTCTAGATCTGTGAAATATGCTTTTGGGATTTCAATCTGGATTGCATTAAAAAAATCAGCCCACCCAAATTTAAAGACCCAATTCAAAATGGGCATCTGAAATGAAAGGATACTTTTCAGAGGAAGAAGTAAGAGCAGCTAAGAAGTATATGAAGAAATGCTCAACATTAGTCCTTCGAGAGATGCAGGTGAAAACAACACTGAGATTTCATCTCACTCGACAAAGAATGGATGCCATTTTAAAATTAGCCAGCAACAAATGTTGATGAGACTGCATAGAAGAAGGAACCTTTCTCCACTGTTGGTGGGAATGTAAACACGTACAACCCCTGTGGTAATCAGTTTGGAGATTCCTCAAAAATCTAGGATTAGAGGTCCCATCTGACCCAGCCATCACTCTGCTAGGTATATGCATAAAAGAATTAAAAGACTCATACCACAGTGACATATGTGCACCATGTTATAACAGCTCAGTTTGTGATTGCTAAATCTTGGAAACAACCCAAACATCCATCAACTGGAGACTAGATAAGAAAGCTGTGGTTCTTCAACAGAGTGGAGTATTACTCTGCTGTAAAAAATGATAAGTTTGAATCATTTATACTTAAATGGACATACCGTGAGGATATCCTCATAAGTGAAATAAATAGGTCACAGGTATGTAAATATTGCACCTTTTCTCTGGTATGAGAAGATAAAGATGTAAATTAGTTCTAGAATTGTATAATATATATTGTGAAATAGAAAATATTCAAAGTGAAATGGGGTGAAGGGGAAAAATAATGAGATTATAACAAAAAAGAAAGGAAACAATGTACCAATAAAGATTTCAATTAAAAAAATAATGAACAGTAAACAAAGATGTTTTCCTATTGTAGGATTTGAAAATTACAGTATCAGTGGCTGGAGATTTAGCTTAGCAGTTCCATCACCTGTCTTGCAAAAACAAGTGCCCAGGTTTAACCCCTCTCCTACCACACCAGATATGGTGATTCACGCTCACCAGCAGTCAGTACCACATACCACACTGCTGGGTGTGGTGGCTCACTCCTGTAATTCTAGCACCTGGGAGCCAGAAGCAGAAGGATTTCCATGAGTTCCAGGCTCACTTGGCCTATATAGTGAGCTCAGGGCCAGCCTGATTTACAAACCAAGACCCTGTCTCAAAAAACAACAACAACAACAAAAAATTACAGTACCATTATAAATTGAGATATTTGGAACTCAATATTCTTTTTTTTTAAATACCAGTAATCAAACTGAAGATCTTTTAGTTGTAAGGTAATCACTGGAACCACTGAGACAAATCCACAGTTGGAAATCAATATACTTGTATAGCAGATAAATGATAAAACTTAAAATTTTAAAATCTTTTCAAAAATCAATATCAAAACTCTTAAAATTTATAAGCCACATTTAGTAATTCCACTTTGATTGGTTTATCCTAAAATGCTCAGTAAACACACATTACATATATGTAAGACTTTTTAGTACTATATTAGTATATATGTTTTACATATTCTGGTATATGGTACTTAGGTATATAAGATAGCATTGTGGAATTGGTTGTTTTATTAATTTTTTGCTTATTTTGGTATTATACTGGAAAGTATAATACCTTGCTGAAGGTAGTTTGTACTTTGAATTTATAGGACCTGTGCCTTCCCTACCTTACTGATTGACTTACAAAAACATATAGAATAATGATCGGTTAAAACAATTAATATTTTATTTTCTTCATTTTTTATAGCACCAGAGGTCAAATCTGGGTCCTTGTGCTTACAACGTAGGAGCAGTACCACTTGAGCTAAATCTGACCCTAAACACAATATTTTAACCTTTTTAAAATTTTAGTAGTGGAGATCAAATATGGGGGCTTGGGCCTGCTAAACGTGTACTCCATCATTAAGCAACATCTCAGGCCTATGAATTATTCTTGTATGAATTAATAGCAATGTATTTTATATCACTTTTTATTTAAGAATTATTTTGCATTTGCATTATCATATTGTGTTATGTCATTTTATCATGATAAAATTGGCAGAGTGGAGACAGTATTAAACCCCTGTCACAAATACCAGTTTTGAATTATCTTACTTATTATCTTTGAAGGGTTCAGCATACCCTCTGATGATGTTTTTTGAGCCTATTTATTTTAAAATTATTTTGGGGAGGGAATTAATGTAATTTATCTTTTCATAGTGTTACATAGAGAATAGATTCAGTAATTTTTAGTTTTGAATCTAACCTTACATTGCATTATTTGCTTCTAAATATTTCTTTAATCTTTAAAACTACTCGAAAGCTCTTATTGTCAGCTATAGGATAGTTTTACAATTTATGCAAATTTTCTTTAGGTCCTGACCATAATCAAACAGATATATGTACTTGGAGTTGAAGATACTATAGACAAAACTCAATGAAGTAGTATGTTTGAATTTCTTGTTTTCCATTTGACAAACCAAAACTAGGGTGCAGATAGGTTGTCTAATTTTCCAAACTTTTCATAACTGTTTGATTTCTATGTTAGTTACTTTTTCTTGTTTCTGAGACCAAATACCTGACACCCAAAGTTAGAGAGAAACGGGTTTATTTGGCTGACACTTCATAGCGATTTCAGTCCACGGTTGTCTGGTTCCAAGGCAGGGATGGCGAATAAAGGTCACGGAGCAGAAATGAGATGTACCATGCAAAAGAGCAAAAGCAAAAAGGGACCTTCACTGCCTCTTTCTGCCCCTTTTATCTTCCCAGACTACCAGGAGTACGGTGGAGTGAACCACTCAGTCATGTATACTGGTTTAGTAATTGTGTATCCTTAATCCTAGCATCCCAGATTCAGCTGCCTCTGACCAAATGAGGCTTTAAAGGGACATCCAGACCCAAGCCACAAGTATTTCAAATTTAACATCATTATCAAACCATAATACTTAATATATGAGTTATATTTATGTGACGAAATGAAAACATGTGCCAGTTAATAAGATTTCCTGGTAATGCCATCCTTCTGAGAAATGGTTAAATATTTCCAATAACTTCTGAATCTCTCTCTCTCTCTCTCTCTCTCTCTCTCTCTATATATATATATATATATATATATATATATATATATATGTTTCCTTCTTCTATTTTCTATTTTCAATTCTCCATACATCCTACCTAAAATTCAAGAAGCAGATACCTCAAAATCATTCTAACATTCTAGTACATTCCAACTTAATATTAAACAGAAACTAGTTGGAGAAAATATTCTACAACCTGTGTTCCTGATTGATTGACTGATTGATTGATTGTGTTACCAGGAATCAAACACAGTTTTACACTTGCAAGGCAGGCAGCAGCATTTCTGAATTAAATCCTGGCCCCCTGTGTGTTTGCCATGTAATATGCCAATTTTCAGTCTCCTCTCTTCTGGAATCTCAGGATTTCATTTGGAGGAAGAGAGCATCCTTCTCCTGATCTGTGCTCTTTACCCCTCTATTTTTAAAGTCTGAAATGCTCTGAGACATTTTATTAACTGAGTTATAATCAGTCTCCTTAGCGATCTGTTTGGTAGCTTTATACAAGTTTGCACATTCCCCCTGATGTATCACGAATGTTATCAGTGGAAGCTGTGAAAAGCATACAGTGCTGTTATGTCCTATAAAAAATATGCTCCCCCCAAAATTTCTTTGCTACAAATAAATCTATGTGATGCTGTAGTTGCTGAGCGTTGAAATTAGAAAGCAGCTTTCTAAACCATAACATCCACTGCTGCTTTTTAGTTTTTCAGAGAAACACACTGTGGGGGAGCCAAAGTGGAGAGCAGGCACTGGGAAGTATGCTTGTCTCCCAGTGTCTGCAATCCAGTCAGGTCCCATGTTGAATTGGTAGAACTTATGATGTCCAGTCATAACACCTTCTTTTATGGGTATTAGGGAATTCATGACAATTTTTGTATTTAAGGGCCATGACATTCTATAATTAGATGGATATCTTAATAGTTACTTGTGTTAGATAAATATCATATGACTTAGGAATAAGCCTTGATCACCACTTTGGGCTCTGATGCTGCAGTATCCTAATTACAGGCTAATTACATTGCTTGACTACTAGAAGGCTAGTTCTCCTAGAAATTAAGAGTTGGAATTTTAAAATTCCAATAAATCTGTCTTTGTGAAATTCTTCATAATACTTTTATTATGTATCTTATCATTGATTGGGTGTTTCTTTGGTGACTCTGACCAGAAATGATTCAATTTTTAATGTGAATTCCAGTTCATCTATGTCATCTATGATATGTGAAACTGAGGGGTTATTTTAATATTAGAAAGATAGAAGATAATCTTAGACATTGTGTTTATGCTGACTTTGAATACAGTCATTTCTTAGAGCTTTATTGTTACTCAGACCCTTAGATAAAACTCAGATAATTTTAGGAGACTTTATGTTCTCACCATATTCAATATCAGAGAGATCTAGCTGTTGCCAACTGAAAACTACACCATAGAGCCCAATCATGCATCCCATCATTCCCACTGCCTTCCTGTGACCTCCTCAATATCATCTCTCTGTTGGTCTTCATCTTTTCCTCTGGACACAATGTAGAAGGTGTCAATCCAAAGGTCATATAAACTTCATATCAAACAATGAAGACAGACTCATTAGGATCTCTGCATTCTGTGATCCAGTTTCTGAGAGAAGTTACCTTATGTAGTCAAAAATCTCATCCAGTTGCTAGGAGATGAAAGCATTACAATCCCAAACTTGGTGTCCAGAGCTTATTCCAAAGTTAGTACTATTAATACAACACATGTACTATGAATATATTCCTGTAATTATAGAAATGTTATGGATTTAAAGTTAATGGCAAAACACCCACTGACACATTTCTAAGAGATTTTTCACTTCTCACTGTTCTTCATGAGTTTCATTTAGAACTGAAATGCTCATTCATTGTCTCCCGTAATGTCTTGAATTCTGAAAAGTATAAATCAAGCTGAGCTCTTCCGAATCAGCAAGACTGACCTATGTTTCCTAGGCTATCTCTGTTACAAACCTAGGAGAGCACATCAATACATCAGCCTTGTTGTTTGTCCCATTAAACCCTTTAAAGCTTCTTGGTCTTTGGCTTTTAATCTCAAGTAATTATCACTTAGGAATGCTGGGTACCTCAGGACATCAGTCTTAATTAGTCATTTAGCAAGCAATTCCCTGCTTTTAGTGAAAAATGAGACAGAAGCCAACTGGACAACAGAGATATTTAAGGTGGTGCCTTTATTTTAACCTCAGTGTAAAAGTGGAAGAAAATACTAAATGACAGGCTTTTATTTTTGAACATTCAAAATTTTATCTACTTAAGGTTAATAGTCAATGAAGTTAGTAATAAGTAGATGTGATAATATTACAGTTTAGAAATGACCAAAAGAGTGGAAAATTTAAGCATACACTAATTACATTTAATAATATTCTTTTTTTGTTGTTGTTTTTTTTTTGTTTTTTTAGCAACACATTTATTAGTATGTTTTAAGTAAACATAATGATAACCTTCGTCACGTGGAATTTGTACTATGACATCATATATCTTGCCTCTTCCCCCCATCCCCCTTCCTTATATACAAAAGGTTTGTTTCCATTTTTTCTTTGATTTTTTCTTTTTTCTTGTCCTTTCATTCCTTTTCCCCTTCCCCTTCTCATTTGAACATTTTCTTCCCATTTCCCAATGTCCATTGTATATTTTAGTCCAGAGGCTATCCAGCTATATTATTTAACTTGGTTATTAAATCTAGAGGTCTTGGGCTGGGGATTTAGCTCAGTGATTCTGGCAACAGCCTTACAAGCACAAAGGCCCAGGTTTGATCCCCAATAACCACATAAACAATGCTGGGCGTGGAGAGTCACATCCACACAGAATTAGTATCACATACCACAGTGCCAGGCATGTGGCTCATGCCTGAAATCCCAGCACTGGGGAGGCAGAGGCAGGAGGATTGCTGTGAGTTCCAGGCTTGCTTGGGCTACATAGTGACATTTAATAATATTCTTAAATGTGATGAGAAGTCAATATGTCTGTGTTACTTTCAGAGAGAACATCATGAGAGAGAGGGAGAGAGAGAGAGAGAGAGAGAGAGAGAGAGACAGTGTGACCAGGTTGTATTGATCATAGGGCCAGCACATAAGCAAAATTCTATTCTGTGAACTTATCTGGCTAGTGTGGGTTCTAGTGCAGACAACTTCTGCATCTTAAGACTCAACACAATGAATTCTTACTCTTCATAACACAACAGTTACTCATGAGTTACGCTCACTGGTTCTTTCCCCAAAACTGGCTTATAGCATTTCACTGTGAAATCATCTGAAACCTATGACTTCTAAGGTCTTACAGGAGGTTAGGGATGGTGAATGAATTACTTACAAAGGAAGAAATATAAGTAGTTTACATTAATTTCTTCTACTTATATCTGGCCAGAATTCAGTCACATGACCCCCCACTTGAGCACAGTTTCACACAGTTTCTGGCTGTCCTTGCCTACAATATTTTATTTCTTGGAAATAATTAAAACTTTTTCCAGAACCACTGGAGCTTTCACCACTTCCAGGATTGCTTCCTTTATAATCAGGAAATGTAGCCTTCTTATACACTGAAGTAGAAGGGAAATTATGGTCCAAATAATGTTATTTCTGCCTCAACAAACATTAATATGGATATTTGATTTAAAAACAAAGTACATCACTGATTTTAATATTTAAAAATGATCTGTTAGGCAGGTTGTATATAAAATATATCTTTTATTTTCCAAAAGAAAAGCATATATTAATGATATCTACAATGTCAGTAAGGACCAGGAGATCAAGAGTCTTATGTATCCTCTTTGACAAAGTAACACTTAAAGTACTTTCTGGTATATAATGCTTAATAAATATTTCTTTTTATTTTCAAGAGAACTAAAATATTTATTGATCAAGTATGAATAAGTATAATATAAAAGCTTCATTTCCATTAATTTATTTGGTAACATTTTTCAATTTATATTTATTGCAAACTATTTGTCAACAATCATTTTTATAACTAAATAACTCTGAATTTTCCAGATTGAGCCTTTCAATGGTGAGCTTCAGAAGTGCACAAACATAATTTTAAATTCAATTATCTAATAATTAACTTGAGTAGGAAATACCCAACAAAATTGTTTCAGCACAGTTGTGAGTCTGAAAGGTTCCTCTTCCCTGGAAAGATCATTATCAAAATGATATAAAAGGGAAATGAAGAAGGAAGGTTTGCCTCTGTTTCTTGGAGGGACTCCAGTCTTTGCCTTCCCCTTGGATTCTGTTCCCTGGCTAGCCCTTTCAGCTCCCCAGCTCAGACTCTTCAGCCTCCAGCACAAAGCCTTTGGCCTCCTGGTACAAACTCACATGGAACACAGTCCTGAAACCTAGGCCTTCAACTGAATCCTTCAGATCTTCAGCACTAAGACAGATCTTTCGCACCCTTCCACATTTGAATGTTGGGAGCCATTATAAGGCAGTCTTGTAAATTCTTATATATTTGTGTATCTTTTATTTAATCTCCTTCTCTGACTGACTGATACAGACTATACCAACATTACTGAAGACAATAGGTTTTTCTCCCAAGCTGGTTGTACATAAATGTGTAATACAACCTGGCACTGTCCTTACCATAGTTTGGACTTTAAGTGTCTCTCCAAGGCCCACATATATGGCATGTATAGAGACAGCAGAAACTTTAAGAGATGAGACCTAGTGAGAAGTCTTCTTATAATCCTGGATGTGCCTTCATGAACAAGTTGAGGACCACAGTATCTTTCTCATCTTCTCTTTCATGTCCTATCCATGAGATAAATTGTTATGCCATTTTCTGTAGCAATAAAAAATGGCTTCACCACATGCGTATAAGCAATTGGGCCAACAACTGAACAAATTTCAACAACTGAAATTTCTGAATTGTAAATCAAAATAAACATTTTCTTTGTATTAGTTTATTATCTCAGCTAATTGATACAGTAATTGAAAGGCATTAACACAACATTCAATGAATTCCATCTTCACAAAAAGATTATCATAATAGTTTCAAAATGAACTAACTATACACAACATGAAGGTGTTTTTTGTTTTGTTTTGTTTTGTTTTAGATTGAGTCTAGCTTTGTAGTTCAGACTAGCCCTGAGCTCACTATATAGCCCAGGTGGGTCTTGAACTCACAGCAATTCTCCTGCCTGTGCCTCACCAGTGTTAAGTGCTGGGATTACATGCATGAGCCATCATATCTAACTCTGTGGTATGTGGTACCGATGGCTGGTGGGTGTGAGTCACCACACCTGGCATTGTTGTATGTGGCTACCAGGGATGTAACTCCTGACCTTGCCCTTGAAAAGCAGGCACAGAACCTCTAAGCAAAATCCTTGGCCCTGCATAGCATGTTTTTAGAAAATTCACATTTCGAGGCACTGTAATTAGACTTACACAATAGTATTGATAGCATGAACATTGAAAAAAAAAAAACCTAAAATCTTTTGTTGGAATGCTTTATACTTTCCACAAAACAGAACAAATAACTTGTAACATAACCAGTTACAAATACAGACCTTAAGTTTCACTTTGTTTTTATTCATGCACATAAGTATTATTTAAAATATCACTTCTTGTAGTATTTTCTAGGTCTTTCTGTCACTATGTTTGGCCAAATTCAGAAACGTGCAATAATTTGCATCATCCCTGTCACTTTTCTGGCTGTCCTTACCTGAAAAATTTTATTTCTTGGCAATAATTAAAACCTTTTGCCACTGCTGTAGCTGTTCCTGCTGTGAGTAACAGCATAGCTATCTTTGTTTTATGGTTTGGCAAAGTGTTGGTTTCCACTACCAGATGAGCCAGAACTTCTCCCTAAATGTTTCCTCTCTTCATGGGTTCAAAACTTGAAAACTATCTTCAAACTTGAAGATAGATTAGTGTAATTTCCAGAATCATTGGAGCTTTCACCACTTCCAAGATTGCTTCCTTTATAATCATCAAAGCCCACCGCCACCTCTGCCACTGTTAGAGCTGTTGTAACTGCCACACCTACCACAGCCAGTGCTGTGACTTCCATTACCTTTTCCACCATGGCTGTGACTTCTAATTTCTCTAGAGCAGTGATAATGAAACTTCTAGAGATTCGGTGCCAAAGTACAACCTAAAATCCACTTATTTATTAGAATAACCCTGCAATTACAACTGACCACTGACATTTTAGTTTAGAAAATACAACTTTATATTATTATTTTTTAGTCTTGAAAGAAAATATATAATGTAAGTCCTATAGGTTCACCATCAGTGCTGTAGAGTAACTGGAGGTCCCTCCTTCATTACCACCATCCTCAGCAATTTTCTTGTAGCCATAAAAAATGCCGCTACATATACCACTTCTGTAGCTATCAACAAGTCACCATGACCACTAAAGTTTCTTTCAGGTCAAAGTTGTCTTTTTCCACCCATCACCTGTGATCATTGCCAAGATTATCAGAACCATTTGAAATTTTCTGGTTAAATGAAACATTAGCCATCTCGTGTTTAACAAGATTTCCTTCCTTTCACAACTGGGGCTAGAACAAGATGATATTTTTGAATTACAGTCTTGATTATTGAAAGTTATAAAAGTAAAGCCACTCTTCTTGCTCATTATTATTTAAATCACTTTAATTTTCTGAAGTTCTCAAAAAAATTCTCAATGAAATTATTCAAGGTTTCCTACCAACAAAAGTCTTCTCTTGGCACCTTTAAGAATCTTTTCTTGAGATGATTCTCTTTAGTTTCCTAACTCTTCAGTCCCATGTCTTCTTGTATCCATGGTTTCATCTACCCACTTCACAGTGAACTAAATGGTAAGCCAAAAGCTCGGGATTCTTGCTCTTTGGATTTCTTGTTGCCTTAAGACATGAGCTGCTGAATGCTCACCATGCTCCTGAGGCTTTCATCAGCTCAGCCATCTGACAGAGGGCTTTCACAGCTGTTTGAGCTCTCTTTAAGAGACTCTCACATAGACACCATGGCAGTGGAAGGACAGAGTTTAATGATGATTTCCCAGGACCATCTGCAGATAGAAACAATAAATATAATTTAAACTGATGAAAACATGATAGATAGCAACTTTCCTTGACTTGGGATTACACAACAGTTCTTATAGGATAGTTGGTGTTCATTAAGGAGGAAGGTAGAGCTGTATGAGTTCATTTAATATTTTATTTACTATAACTCATTGCAAAAAAGAAGTAAGTAAATGGTTAAGCTTTTATGTCCCTGGATTCCTATAATCCTAAGAATGAAACAACTCTTTCTCTCCCCTTTCTTCCTCTTCCCTCCCCTCCCCTCCCCTTCCCTTCCTTTCTCACCCCTTCTCTCTCCTCTCTCTCTTACACACACACACACACACACACACACACACACACACACACACTCTCTCTCTCTCTCTCTCTCTCTCTCTCTCTCTCCCAACTGAATGAATACCTTATATGTGTATTCACTGGTCTGAATGTAGTGAAAACATATACAGAATTTTTTTCTGTTACAGTTTATAAATAGAATATTTGGAAATACCAAAAATAAGTACATGCATTAAGTAATCTATTTTGTTATTTAGTTACCTTGAAAAATTATAAGGAAGTTAAATCCATAATATGGTTGGTTGGGATGTTGAGACTGAGAACCTCTTATGAGCACAAACATAAGCACATGTGCAAAACATTACTGGGCTTCCTACACAGGAATTGCAGGACTCTTGGGAAACTCTGACATGACTGGAGAGAGCAAGGCTTTAGGATTTAGAGCCCTGGGAGAGTTTCCACCTGGGAAGGGATTGGAATGACTTCAATTTGCTACAGGTGCCAAGGCAAGAAGCACTCCGATTTCTTACCAGCTTGCTCAGATGTGTAGACCAAGGGAGAGACCTGCATTTGTCAGCAGTCAGACATGATTATAATGTTATCAGTTATTGTATTACTGTTGTATTATTATCATGTTATTATGATGTTATCAGTTATTGCATATGATTATTATGTTATGGCACAGGCTAAGCGAGAAAATATTTTGAAGGAGAAAATTAATGAGATTTGAGAAATTTGCCATTTAGTTAAAGTGACCAGTAGTCTCCACTACTGCTTCCTCACAAGTGCCACTTCCTTGTTTCTGGGACATGTTGTATTCCTGCCTGGCCAAAGAAAAGCAGTAAGAAACTATGTAAGGGGAATTTAAGGACCAATTTGATGCTGTGAACTAAAAGGCAATTGGGAATGAATGTTCTTGCTGAACTAACACCAACTTTGAAGTGAATCATATTTTTTAAGGCAAACAAATTTTTCAAGATATTCAATTTTTGAGAAGAATATAGAGTTTCTAGGGCCAGGGAGTTAGCTCAGTGGTTCTGGCAAGCGCAAGGACCCAGATTCGATTCCCTGGTTAACCACATACAATATTGGGTGTGGAGACTCAAGCCCAGCAGCAATCAGTGCCACTACAGTGCCAGGCATGGTGGCTCACACCTGTAATCCCAGCACTAGGGAGGCAGAGGGAGGAGGATTTCTGTGATGTGAGTTTGAAGCTGAGCTCAGGTCCAGCCTGAACTACAGAGTGAGATCCTGTCTCAAAAAAAAAAAAAAAGAAAGAAAGAAAAAGAAAAAAAGAAGAAAGAAGAAGAAGAAGAAGAAGAAGAAGAAGAAGAAGAAGAAGAAGAAGAAGAAGAAGAAAAAGAATATAGAGTTTCTAAAAGAAATCTTTTTGAGTTCTTGCTTTCCCTAAATTAACAAAAAACTACCTCAGGCTAGAAAGAAAAGTTACTTACAGTCTTGAAGTAATCACTTACTCCTAGGGTTAATTCCTATTGTCATACATATCTTCTGAAAGAATCACATTTGAAAGGCCATCACCATTTCTATGAGAATCAGAATGGTAGTACATAAAATAGTACTCAGATATTACTCCTAGGAATAGACAATATATATAAATTAAAGACTAAGAGCTGTTTTAAGTATCACATGGTTAGAGTAAATTTTCAATAATGTAGTCATTAAAATAATTTTGAAATACTTATATAGAATATTATAGGTTAGCAAACTCATATCCTACTGTTAATATAATAAAATGTCACCAATTCACGTGCTTAAAGTAACATACATTTACTATATTATACTCTTGAATGTCAGATGTCTGAAGTGGGTTTCACTGGGCCACTAACATGGTATGGACAAGCCTATTCCTGTCTGGAATTTCTAAGACAGAAATCCTTTTCTTATTTACACAGGTTAATGGTAGAATTTATTTCCTTGTGGTTTTAAGAATAAAGTTTCCACTTACTTGCTGTTTGTCAGGTGGGGTGTGTTCTGGAGATCTAGGGGTTACCTGCATTATTTACTTTGTGATGATGTTAGATTCAGTAGAAACACATATACACATATATTCCATATATTCATATGTATAAATTGTGCTTGTATCAGCGATATATGTAATATATACAAATTTTATGTATGCAATCAATATATAATATATGTAGGACTTACAAGGTAAGGTTACAGAGATCACCTACAGAGATACATGTGGCAGAATGCAAAAAGGCTAATTTCTGCTGATCACCCAAAGGACCTACTCTAAAGTGGAAGACTTGAGACTTATGGCGGAGTCTCATATGAATCAAATCAAGAAGCCAAAACACCTGTGCTTGGATGGCCAAAAAAGTATGGTGGAAGCCTGGAGACAGATGTCCAAAAATGGTGGAAAAGAAG
>PVIR01013088.1:0-43095 GCA_004026965.1 Petromus typicus | reverse complement strand
CCTCTGTATTCTCTACTATCTTTAGTACCTGTTTTCACTGCAATGTTGCATGGTGGCTGGCCAGCTCATTGGCTTCTAGATGAAAGAAGGATTGAGGTTTGTAGGGAAACATTTCAAGTAGGAAGATGTGTTACCTTGAAGTTGGGGACTGGGAAAGTATTTGCAAGTCATAGTTGAATTTGATTATGGTATGAATAATAAACGGCTGTTTCTAACAAATATACCTACTCTCTTAGCATTCATTGCTTGGATCAATATGCTTGGCATATTATTTAAAAGAAGAAATTGTTTACTTTAGCTCATAGTTTTAGTCCATGGTCTGCTGGCTCCAAGGCAGAAAAATCATGGTGGAAGGGCATGATCAAGAAAATACTCCCAACTTATGGCAGCTGGAAGCAAAGTGAGACCAAAGAAAGCAAAGTATGGTTTCAGTGACTCACCTTCTCCAATAGGGTCCCATCTCCTAACTGAACACTCAGCTCTGCACTCATCAGTGAGGTAATGCAGTGATTACTATAATGTCCCCATGATTCATGACCTCCCAAAATCCCAGTCTCTGGATATGTGAGACTGTTGGGAGAAATAGTAGATCTAGACTGTAGCACCAACTATACATACATATGCAATTAATGCTTACCGTCATTGATTCTGAAAGGCATGATTAAATTTTTTCTTACTTTTATAGCTATCTTTTAAAAAATTATGAGAAGATTATGAACGTATGTGGTAAATGGGATCCTGATCCTAGTAAATATTTTAGTCCACTCTGTCACCTATGACTTTGCTTATCTTTGCTTTCCATGTGTTATTTCTATTGGAGTAACTATTCATCCTGTAAGGAACCATATATAATGAGGTATTCTACTTCTTTCCATCAGATATGCTTTCAGATCTATGAAGAAATGCTCCTCCTTCTTTCATTCATAGTCACATTTTCATTTGATAGCTACTTATTGAATACCTCTTCTGTACCAGTTATTGTACTATGTGTTGGAGATTTAATATGAGCATGGTACTCACAGTATATTCTTCCAGAACAAAGAAGAAAATGTGCCAGAGAATAAAGGGAGAAAGGTACATGAGATAGGAAAGTTATTTAAGGTCCTTCTGTGAAGGTAACTTTCCACTTCCACCTAAAATGTGAAAGCAAACCAGATATTGAATGAATCAATCATTTAAATGAACTATAATTAAGACTGTCCTGGACAGAGGGAGTCAAATGTTGAGCAATCAGAAAACATAAGGAAATTCATTTAGCTGAAGAATAGTGAAGATCAGTCAGCAGCCAGATGTGTAGAGTCTTGTAGGTCATGACAAGAAATTTCACTTTTGTTCAAAGTACTGTAGGCTACTGTTGTTAAAATCCCACAGAAAGAATTTTCTGGATGGAGATTTAATCAGGGGAATCATTCATGCTAATCACATGCCCTGCCACTGAGCTAGACTCACAATCCCACAACAGGGATTTTTGGCAACGGGGTAGCATAAGTCACTATATTTTTAAGGGCTTATTCTGGCTATGAATAGCTGTCTTGTATATTTATAATTGTTTTACTATTTGGTTGACTGGATCTAGACATGCTCCATTTTTTCAAAATTCTCTTTCCAGTAGGTCTATTGAAAATCTGATCCTAAAGATTTTGGCTGTATTCAGAGGGTACAGAAGACAGTGAAATGATCAGTTTTGGTGTTGTTCTACTATGTTAAAATGATTTTAGTTATAAAGTGTCATTGATTCATAGTGATTTCTGGAACAAATAAAACACCCCTGGGCTACACATAAATGACATGCATTGAAGCCTAGACTCTCATATTCTGCACTAACATCTCCTGGACCCTCCTGGATCCCTCATCCTCTGCCAAGTCTACTCCACCTAAAGGCATTATTTTCTTTTAAAATAGGGCTCATTGTTTCTGTCCTTCATTTGACCTTTATCTTTTAGCCCAGTGCCAAAGCTGGCCATGAAAGAATCAAATTTGGTATGCAGATACGTTTTGTTCATCCCACTTAGCATTTTATTGAAAAAATGTGACTTTCCAGTGCCTTACCTCAAAATGCAAATTTCCTGCTTTTCTAGAAAACTGTAGAACTGGTGATTCCATGTCTGTATTCTTACAAAACAACAAATAGCAGAAGCTTAAAAGCTTATATCACCTTTAGATACAAATACATTCTGTTTCCACTGTCCTTGACACGTGCACTAGGCTTGTTTAATGATCTCTATTACTTACTGACACCACGTGAGTTTGTGATTTCAGCTTTCATATCTTATAACAGTAACTTCAGAGCAGGTTTGGTGCCTAAAATAATGTTCAGCATATTGCTCATATTCAATATGCATATGTGAAATTAAGGATTACAATGTGCATGATAACATCTGCAAGTTTCAATCATGAAAAAACACACTACTTTTATCTCTTGGTTTTTTTCCCCAAACATTATTACATAGTGATTACTTTCATTGTGGGAGTCGGTATATGTACATAATACATCTTATTTTTTCATTTATTTCCTTTCCTTTCCTTCTCCCTGCCTCTATTTCCTTAATCTTATCCCTTTTGCAAAAGACCTATTTCCCTGTTTTCTATTATCTTGTATTTCAATCATTCATATATTTATAGTGTGAGTTCCTTTTATAAGAGAAATCATGCAGTGTTTCAGCTTGTGTGTTGGACTGATTTCACTTTGCATTCTGTTGACGTAATCCATTTTCTTACAAAATGGCAAATTCATCCTTCTTTATGGCAAAGTAGCACTCTAATGTGTATAAATAACACTTTTTTCAATCTATTCTGTTGATTAACATACAGGCTTCTTCTAAGACTTAGCTTCTATGAGTTGTGCTCATAGAAGTTGAGTTATAAATATGATTATGTATGTATCACTATAATATGATGTTATTCACATTTTTGGGAAGATATGTACCAGGAGAACAGCTGACTTGGATGGAATTTCTACTTTTAGTTTTTTCAGGAAAGTGCATACAGATTTCCATAGAGCCTTTATATATTTCCACTTCATTTCCAGCTCTGATTTGATCTTTCTAGAAATACTGAGGAAGAAAAAAATCAGAGCTAGAAAGGACCTGAAAAATGTAAAACCAAAGAAATACAAACACACTTACAAAACATATAAGCATGTTTCTTGGATGACTGTTCATGATTAAAAAAAACTAGGAATAATTTAAGAACACATAAAAAACAGACTGGGTAAATAGTACAGACACACTAAGGGGATAGTGTGGAGCCATTAAAATGAATGAAACATGCATTGGTTTGCTTTTGGTTTCTTTTTTATTTTGTTTTTTGAGATGTGTCTTGCTATGTAGTACAGGCTGACTTTGAACTCACTGTGTAACCCAGACTGGTCTCAGACTCATGACGATCTTCCTGCTTCAGCCTCAGATTAGGATGACAGGTTTATGCCACCATGCTGGCTTATTGTTTCTGTTTGGTTTTTTTGCAACATGAAATTATAAATGGACTAAAATGAAGTGATTTCTGAGATAGTTTAATATAACATTTTGGGAAGCAAAATACTACGTTATGTGAAAAAATTTTGTTTGTATATAGTATACCTAAATTATTACACATTCACAGGAAAAATGTCCAAAACATAAATACAAAATGATAATATTGATAATTTCTGGGAAATGTGGGAAGGGGTAAAGAGACAATTTTACTTTTATGGATGTGCTCAACATTACTGGCCATTCGAGAGATGTAGAAGAAAACAACACTGAGATTGCATCTCACCCCATAAAGAACAGCTGCTATCACAAAATCAAACAATAAAAATTCTGCTGTGGCTGTGGGGAGAAAGGAATCCTTTTCCAGAGTTAGCAGAAACAGCCTGGTACAAACACTGTGGAAATCAACCTGGAGATTCCTTAAAAAATGAGGATTAGAAGTCCCATTTGACCCTATTTCCCTGCTGGGTATGTTCACAAAAGAATTGAAAACATCATACTACAGTGACATGTGTACACCCATGTTTACAGCAGCACAGTTTATAATAACTAAATCTTGAAAACAGCCCGAAGCCCTATTAACTAGTGAGTGGATAAATAAAATGTGGGTTTTTAAAAAGCAAAATGGAGCACTACCCAGCCATAAAGAAAGAAACACTTGAGATATTTATAGCTAAATGGATGCACCTCGAGGCCACATTCATCATTGAAATGAATAGGACACATGTGTAAATATTATATCATTTTTCTAGTGTGAAAAACTGAAGATGTCAATGAAATACAAAATGTGTAATAGGTACCATGAAATAGGAAGAAAATATTCAAAGGGGGATGAGGGAGGATGGCAGGAGAAAGTAAAGCAGAGAAAGAAAAAATTGAAGGTAATAATGAAAAAATAAAAAGAAAGTTCATGTATATGGGGTTTGGAGGGATTGAAGGGAGGACAGGGGAATGGGGAAAATTGAGAATAAGGATATATTAAGTACAGGTACAAATTCTCAATGATGAATGTGTTCATAAGGTCTATAAAATGTAACAAAAACTCAATTAAAACAAAGAGGGATGTGGACATCAGAATCCTTATTTTTGGGGAATGGATATTTAAATAGCAAAGGGGCATTAAGTTAACAAATGAACTTTAAGTTGCTAGTAATCTGATAATAAAATAGGGATGTTATCCAGGACTATCTAAGTGAATCTAATATGATCATGTGTGTCTATAAATATGGAAGAGGAAGGCAAAGTCATGGACAGAGTTAGAGGGAGGTATTAGTATAGATTTAGTATCAGAGTGATTTAATGTGATAACTTGACCCACAGTTGCTGACTTTGCCAGTAAAGAAAGGAATACACATGGCCTGTAAAAGCTGGAAAAGGCGGTAAAAACCATTATGTCAATTCTCTTGATCTCCTAGAGAGGAATGGAGAACTCCACAAATGCTAGTTTTAGCCCAGTGTGATCTCTGTCAAAATTTTTTATTCTTAAACTATAATAAATTCATATTGATACCTGTCAATGAATTTTGAAAATTTTTATGTCAACCATAAATTGATATAGCTATACTCTAACCAAGTAATTGAGATTAAATCCACTAGTGACAAAACATATGGAAATCAAGTAGTTCACTTTGCATCATAAAATTCAAAATTCCAGTCTAATCAGAAGAAAAACACCAGGCAGACTCCAATAGAAGGGAACTCTCAAACTATGACCGGTTCTCCTCAAAACTATTAAGGTCACTATAAACAAAGTAAGCCTGAGGAACTATCCCAGACCAGAGAACCTTGAAGAAACATGAGGACAGAAAGAAATGTGAAGTGGTCATGTAACAGAAAAAAGTTGGAAATGAGTAAACTGGTTAAATTTGAATAGTCTGCAATTCAGTTTCTATCAATATTGCAATACTGCATTTATAGTCTTGACAAATATGCTGTCATAATATAAGGTATAGATGACCGGGGAAACTGAGTAAAGGACATATGAGAGTCTTTAGTCACATATTATTCCAAAATGGCTGAATTTTTACAAAAGATAATTTAGTCTAGCCACATAATACTTCAAAGTTCAGAATACAAAAACTATATAATTGACTTATAAAAATGAATACCTTTGCAACTTCTAATGCATTTATAGGGTGATTAATTTTTGTTCTCAAACAATAATCTATTCTTCCAAATTGAACTGTGTTTGATCTAATCCACATGGCCTAGTGCTATCTAATTTTTATCTGACAATTCTTGCTTCCTTTGATTTATTTTAATGCCACTGGGCTAAAAGAATACAAATATTTGTTCTTTCTGAATGTTTTCATTTTACTCTGTAGTAGTTAATATTTATATTGCTTACACAGATATTGCCTGAAAAAAGAGATAGCATGTGTTTTATTTAAGGCCATTGTCTAATTTTCCTAGGTTTTGCCCTAAGTTTGTCCTGTTGGGTCTATCCTTAGTTCTGTTTAATGTCCTTACATTTTCAATATCAGTCTGTCTCTCATACCCAAGATTTTAAGATTCCCAGGGCCAGATGTTACCTTCCTTATGTGCTCTTTTCTCTCTCCCTATAACTTGGAATGCTTACGAAACCACAAGCTGTATGAAAATGCTAATCATTTCAAAGCAGTCTCCTTTCAACTTAGCATACAGGTACAAAACTATGCAGATGTAAGATTCAACTGAGTGACAGAAGACATCCAGGTTTGTATCATTTTAGATAGTCTTAACAGTAGAGTACAGTACACTTCCATTTGTTTGGCATCGTATTTTTTTTGGCACCAAAATTAGTAAGATTATTTTCCAAATTATAAATAAATATTATAGCACTTCCTAAATTTAATTACTTGATACTTAAATATTTACATATCTAGTTCATGTGGCATCATTATCTTGTTTCTGAAACAGTCCAAATATCCAACTAGTTAGTTTAGCCAGTGTGTGCCTGTAAAGGGAAGACCTGACTCATCAATAAACAAGCTTTATAGAAAGCATTTGTCATTGTAACCTTTGGAAGAGTTAGAAATAATTGACTAGAACTTCAAGGAGTCATTTGATAATCTGTTTCCCAAATGAATATTGCAATTGTCTGCATATTTTTGGCCCCAATTACTTCTTTCTCCCTATTTAGAGAAAAAAAGAGGAAGAAGGGTAGGAAGCAGTAATATAGAAGGAAGAAAACAGCTACTGGCCATAAAGTATTTTTTTCCACTTACTTTTCTTACTTTTAGACAACAACTAATGATGTCTACATAGAATTAATTAAATTTCTTTATAGATTTTTAAAATTAAAGTATTTCCAGTGCTTGTAATTATTTATAATAGTGACTAGAATGGAAAAGGAAGTTGGATCACGTTAATAGTACCTCATTTCTTTCACTTTTAGTAATCTCTCATTGTCTCCTAATCATCTCTATTATATCTATAGATTATATTTCTAACTTCCTTGTCATAAGAGTAAAAAATTCATCTTTTTTTCTAGTCTTCACAGTACTTTCTATGGAATATAATTTAAGTGCTTCCCCACTTTGCTTACCCAATACAGAATCTCCATCTTGATTGACCTAGAACACTTACAGGCACCTTCAAATTGAGAAGACAGAGGAAAACCAAAATGCTACTGAAAGAATGCAAAGACAGGGACATATCTTTGTGTTTACATCTGATTGTGCCAAAAATGTTCCTTGCAATTTAAGTGATTGTTTTATAAATTATCTCTTCTTTTAATATATTAATGGCAGTACTAGACAAATTCTACAGAAGCAATATAAACACATAAGAAGGGAAGGTTTGCCTACTCCTGGACCCAGAGGATTTTAACAAGGTGACTGATGGTATTTAATATATAAATAGCATTCTGATGGTGAATCTCAATTATTGTGTGAAAATTGTGAGGATAACAGGAAGTACAGAAGAAGTTCTTTTCTTACTCTTCACTTAGAATTATACAAAGCAATATTTTCTCAGGTTATCCCTACATGAACCTATCATATCGGCCTATATGTACAAAGTGGACTTTTGCCATTAAATTGACTGAATTACCCCATTCCTGAGAGACTCAAATATTAGATTCAGAGCCAATGTCTCTGCCTGCAGAGTCTCCAAATCAGACAAGGTAAGAAGGCATCAGAGGCTAGGGCTGGAATGCTGGGCCAGTTGGTCCAATGGAGAGTGGAGAGCAAGAGGAGAAAGTGGTTGGCATTAATTGAGTGACGTTTTCTTAATTGGAATTATCAGCAACTCTGACCAAGGCAAGAGAGAGACAATGTACACTTGGCCACTTCTTTACCTCTGAATGATAGTGCAGCAACATGTGACCAGGTGGACAAAGGATCAAGGGAGGTCGAGAATCTAACACCAGACATCTTCATTCATATTGCTTCTGCCATGAGATCACATAAGCCTGTCCTTTTCCTGCATATAACTATATTTTAGCCTGGTAGAGAAAGACAGAAGAGAGCAAGCTGCATTAAAGACTAGGCTATTTAATTAAGAGACACTGAATGTTACCTAAAGAGACTGCTTAATTTCTTTGGACACATTAAGTTCTAAATTGGATTGGACATTAAGTACTTTTATCCCTATCATCTTATTGTTGCACTTAAGACAAAGTTCAAATTTTAAAAATGATTAAATAAATACATTTCATTTTCTCTGGACAATGAAGTTTTAGTGTGAGGGGAAAATTTTGATATTACTTTTGAAACCTGAATTGATGGAAATCCTACAGGTAAACCATATCTCTCAGATGGTCACTATTTTGTTTTAGGTAGAAATAAATTTTGGAAGTATGGGGAAGAGGTTAGGGGATTTTGATTCTAGTTGCTTGAATCCTTGATTTCTGTATAAATATGAGTCATTAATTCTTAGAAAATGGTGCTGAGAATATAAAATTTAGCAAGGATTTCCAGAGATGCCTTAGAATCCAGATGCTTGCAAAATCTTCCTGCCCTACTCTGGATAAAGAGAGGCGCATGTGAATTATTGTATGTAGCGCAGCATAATAATTACGTATGGCACAAAATAAAAAGATTGAGTATAAAAAGCTTACAATTGGGCCGGAGATTTAGCTCAGTGGTTCCACGCCTGTCTTCAAGCGCAGGGGCCCGGGTTCGGTTTCCCGGTAACCACATACAATACTGGGCGGGGAGACTTACAATCAGCAGCAATCAGCAACACATACCATGGTGCTGGGCGGGGTGTCTCATGCCTGTAATCCCAGCACTCAGAAGGCAGAGGCAGGAGGATTGCTGTGATGTGAGTTTGAGGCTGAGCTCAGGGACAGCCTGAACTACAAAGTGAGACCCTGTCTCAAAAAAAAAAAAAAAAAAAAAAGCTTACAATTAGCATGCAAATATATTAATATTTACATGGAAACTTTAAGCAATTATATATCTTTATTTTTAAACTGATTTTATTGGTATATATTTACACATAGATTATGATCATACTTGATATTGAGAATTTGTATCTGTATATGACAAATCTTGATTTTCAGTTTTTCCCACTTGCCTGCCCTCTTTACAACCTCCACTCCCTATATACATAAACCTTGTTTCCTTTTTTTAATCATTAAATTTTTTCTATCCCTTCTTTACTTTTCCCTATCTTTTTCCTTTTCCTTTTGAACATTTTCTTCCTTAACCATAGTTTTAAAAGAAGAGATTGCATGATCTTGATCACGTTTTTTTATCTTTATTGGTACATTACATATATGCATCATGATTGCACTCCATAATGGGAATTTGTACCAGTAGAAGACACAACTTAATTCTCATTTTTTTCCATAGCCCTATCCACCCTACCACTCCCCCATACACATAAAATTTGTTTCCTTACTTTTTTATTATAATCTCATTATTTTTTCCCCTTCACCCTATTTTACTTTGAGCATTTTCTATTTCACAATATATAACATACAATTCTAGGACTCATTGATCACATATTTTAATTACTTAACACAGGATAGCACAAAAAACAAGTATAAGAAAATAACATGGTTTGAAAAGCAAAACAAGGTACAATAAAAAAATCTTACTTGGCCAGGGATTTAGCTCAGTGGTCCCTGTGGCTGCCTTGCAAGTGCAAGGTCCTGAGTTCCACCCCCGGCCCCCAACCACACACAATAATGCCAGGCATGGTGGCTCATGCCCACCAGTGATCAGAACCACATACTACAATTCTGGGTGTGCTGGCTCATGCCTGTAATCCCAGCACTGGGGAGGCAGATGCAGGAGGATTGCTGTGAGTTCGAGGCTCGCTTGGGCTACATAGTGAGCTAAGGGCCAGTTTATGAAGCTGTTGGTGTTAATAATAACATACTTTTCAGGAATATTTTATAGCTTACAAAGATTTTTCACTTAGAAGTTCTGAAATTAATTTTCATTAAAGAAATGAATAAAATTGCTACTGAACTATTGCGAATGAATTTATTATAAACTATATCATAGGAATTGATCTACTTTTTAAGCATGACATGTAAATCACATTATGTTTTTAGAATTGATGTAGGTTGAATTGATTATAAATTTTTTACTTTTGGACATGTTATCTCTTTTTATGTATTGATTCTTCACAGACAATGAGACTCAGATTTTCTCTAATCTAGATTTCAGATTTTTCCTATATTTGATTTATAAAAAATCTTATATTCTAGGGCCAGGGATTTAGTTCAGTGGTTCCGGCACCTGTTTTGCAAGTGGAAGAACACAGGTACCATCCAGTAACCACACAGAACAATGCCAGGCATGGTGACTCACACTCATCAGCAATCAGTACCACATACCACAGTGCCAGGCATGGTGTCTCATGGCTGTAATCCCAGCACTTGGGAGGCAGAGGCAGAAGGATTGCTGTGAGTTCGAGGCTGAGCTCAGGGCCTGTCTCAAAAAAAAAATTAAGTTCGATATGTTAATTTGATATTTTAGAGTAATAATACCATTTAGAACAAGACCTTGAGTAAATCAATTACCCCTTGGGGGACTTAGTTTCTTCATCACAAACTGAGTGACTTGGATTAGACATTGTCTAAGACTGTTTATAACTCTGACATCTAATCATGTGATATTAGACCAATTTTTGAATCATAAATGCATCTAGATTTTTAAAATCATCTCCATATATTTCTTGTTAATTATAATCGAACTCTATCTAATACCTTATTCATATGTTCAGTAGGTATATTTTTAATCATATAGAAAATAAAACAGCATGCAGGACTTTGTGTATTCTAACCACTGAGTCTTCATCCATGTTGTAAATACAATTTTATTCAAATGTTAACAAAAGCTGTCTGCCCTCTAATCATAAACCTAAATGATCATGCCATAGCCACTGCAAAAGTCCTAATTAGTGGAGTGAATTTAGAATGGAGTATGCCATTTCTTCAACTAGATGAGAGAAACGAGTTGCTTTCTTTTAACTTTGTTTTTTCCATTCTATACACTTTCCTCTAGAAAATTGGATAACTTGCAGTGCCCATTTCATCATCATCTTTTAAAAAACCTTTTAAAAATTATTTCTTTGTGCAAGATTTTAAAAAGCAGATTGTTTACTATTTTCTGCACTGTGATGAAGGAAAACAATCGAATTATCTGGCCAACTCAGATGCCACAATCTCCTTGGCTTGTGGCTTCAGAAGGCAGTGGATTATAGAAACTATGAGAAACATTTTGTAATGTGGGTAAAGAAAAGTCAAAGCTTCTTGTATGAAAATGACAGAACAGTCAATGGATGCTCTTCTGTGAGCCACAGGTTTGAGCTCCTATTTTATTAGGAACTTTACATAAATTATATTTGATTTTCAGGACTTTAATAAATTGATACTAATATAATCCTCTTACATCTCCAAAGTAACATATTTGAAGACACAAAGATAAAACTTGGTGAAGCATAGATTATACCTGGGTTTGTCTGTCTGTGAAGCTTCACTTGTTTATTACTGAGCTCAGAGTTTTAGGAGGGAAGTAGTTATGGTGACTTCAGACTGGGGAATTTACAGAGAACTGTGTGTGTATCTCTCAAAGTGTAACATTCAATTTTAAACCTAAGAGGATTTTATAAACGTTATTGAATATCATTAGAAACCAGTGGTAATCTAAGACAACTTTATGAAACTTTTCATCTTTCTGAACTTTAGGAAATAAGTAGCTGTCAGCTTTAATCTGAAATGTCTATAAGTAAATACTCTAACCTAAGGTATAAAATATCTGTAGCTACATAAGACTGTTATTATTAATAAAATATTTAATAGGGTTTTCTCACAAAGAAAAAGTTTAGTGACCTAGAAAAATAAGATTTTTATGTGTACTTGTGTAGATTAAAATGAGTAAAACAACTAATGCTGCACTTTCTCTCTTGTCTGCTTTAAGTTTTTGTTTTGTGTTTTAAAAATCATATAATAAGAAGGATAATAAAGATCAGCTGATCTAACATACATTTATGGATTAGGAAATAATGATGAAAAAGTTAGCATGGCTTCCAAAAGGTCAAATAGAGATTAGTGTAAAAGCCAAGACCAAAATCTTGGTCCTTTGAAGTTTTTGGTCATTTTCTTTATATTACATATCAACTATTCACCAGAAAATAGGAATTGTCTAAGTCTAGCAATTATGTGCTTGTAAAAATCATATTTTTATTAAATTTGAAAACCTATAATTTTAATTTATTGGTTTTAAAATAGAGATGCTTCAGAGTCTTAACATGATAATGAAAGGTTGTTGACTTTATCCCATTTCTTTAACTAGAAAACCCATGCATTTTAGAAGAAAAGTACAGTTCTGGAAAATCTCTTTGTCCATATCATTATTACTACTTTTTGGCAGAAAAAGTTTAGAAGCATTGACAAGAAAGTTTCTGCTTAAGGATTTGGAACTGAAGAAATAGTAAAATGTTAGCTTTGGAAAAATAAGTAACTCACAGAACAAAATAAAACCATGAATTCTGATGGTCACATTCCAGTATTTATATGCTAGACATGAATTCTTCTTTAATTCCATTTTTTTAAATGGGTTGATTTCAATCATGTTTAATATGAAGGCATGATTCTGTTTATTACTGTAAGGGTCACTGTTTCAGTAAGAAGTAACACATAGCTAAATATGGCAAGGTATATTCTATAACTTAGCTATACCTACAGGGTTTTAAAACAGTGTGGAAAAAATTTAAATTCATAAATATATCCTAGTGTATATACTGTGTATTCATCAAATTATGTCAAATATGTATATCTCCTTTAAAAATTTTTGTTTCTTTATGATGAACATATCCAAGGTGGCAAAAGCAATTTTAAGCAACAAAAGCCATGCAAGAGACCTTGCCATATCTGACTTCAAGATACACTACAAAGAAATAGTAATAAAAATAACATGGTACTGGAATAAAACTAGACATGTGACTCAGTGAAACAGAACATCAGATATTTGGGTTTTGATAAAGGAGCCATAGGCATATGTTGGAGGAAAGAGTCCATTAAATAAGTGGTGCTGGGAAAACTGGTTTTCTGTTAGTAGAAGATAAAACCTTGAGCCTTATCTCTCACCATATACTAAATTAAATCAAAATGTATCAGAGATGCAAACATTAAAACAGAAACATCAAACCTACTGGAAAATAAAATGGGTGAAACACTTGAAGATACAGATTTAGGACAGAATTTTTTAAATAGACCCTTGGTCACACAAGATATAATGGAAAGAATCAACAAATAGGATTATTATTAGACTAAAAAACTTCTGTACAAGAAATCTTTCCCTAAGCCAGTGCCTTCAAGAGTTTTACCTAACCTGTTTTGCAGCAGGTTTAGTGTTTCTGTTTTAATATGTAGGTCTCTTAAGCACTTTGATTTTAGCTTGGTACACAGTGGAAAAACGTTCAGTCTTTGGTAAGTTAAAGTCCAGTTTTTCCAGCATCATTTGTTAAAGAGGCTATCTTTCCTCCACTGAGGATTTTTTGGCTTCTTTCAGCAAAATAATCAATTAGTAGAGTGTTTTGCCATCGAGTTTTTTTCTTTTATTTCTTTACTTTCCTCTACCCACTTTCTCTTTTCCCTTTGAACATTTTCTTTCTATTTCACAATAATTTCATACATTCTGGACCTCACTTACACCTTCAATTTCTCATACTAGAGAGATGATACAGTATTTACACATCTGTGTCCTATTTGCAAGGGAATAGGAAAAACTGAGAATCAAGATATATCATGTAGAGATACAAATTCCCAATTTTGAACGTGATCATGACGTGTGTCTGAAATGTACCAATAAACAGTTATTTTATATAGAAAAAAAGTAGAGTGAAGAAACAACTTACAGAATCGGAAACTTTTTTTCAGCTACTCATCAGAGTAGTAGTATCTAGAATATATAAACTCAAAAAATTGGATCATTTAAAATTAAAGACCTAGTCAAGAAATAGGCAAGAGAAATGAATAGACACTTCACAGAGGAAGAAATATAAGTGACTGACAAATATGTGAAAAATGCATAGCTCTGGTCATTACAGCAACACAAATTAAAACAAAGGTAGGATTCCTGCTTACTTGGGAAACAATGACAATCAATAAGAAATATAAAACCATTGTGGTTGGTATAGGTGTGGTGCAAAAGGAATCTTCATACATAACCATTGTGGAAATCAGTGTCAAGATTTCTCAAAGGACTGAAATTATAAATTCCATATAACCCGAGTATCCTCCTTCCAGGTGTCTTCCTCAAAGATCTTAAGACATACTACAATGATATATGTATGCTAATGTTTATAGTAGCACCATTCATAACAGCAAAGGAGCAGCTTGTATACCTCCCAACAGATGACTGGATAAAGAAAATGTGATACTATATAGAATAGGATACTATTAGGCTATAAAAAACAATCTATTTCAGACATTTGCAGGAAATTAGAAGCACACAATGTTGATTGAAATAAACCAGGGATATAAGCCTACATATCATATAGTATTTCTCATTTGAGTAAGACAAAGTATAAACAAAGAGAATAATAAAGGATGGATAGAAATGGATGACCACAATATGGAAGTGGCCCACAGGAACAGGGGTGAGGAATGAGGAGAAAGGAAATGGGAATTTTGAATAATGATATGCCATATATTGGAACCTAATAGTTTCAATTAATGTAGACATTATATGCCATAACATGTTCTAAGATTAGTAATATCAGGAAGAATGAAAATAAGGGGGAGGAGAAGGAAGAGATGGGGAGGAAAAATGAAGAGGATTAATAAAAGAAAGAAGCTATACTATGTATATGTACCCACTCCCCAGGGTGATTATAAATTGTGTGCATTATAAACATGTATTAGTAAAATAAATTTGTAAAAATTTCAAAGTAGTTCCTCCTAATTTTTGAAATATCTTGTATGTTATTCTCTCTATTAGCCTACTGTGTAATAGCACACCAGAACTTTTTGCCCCTATCTATACCTTAGTACCTACTAACCAATTTCTTCCATTCTTTCCTCCCCTCTACTTTGGACAGCCTCCAGAAAACATCATTTTACTTTCAAACTCTATAAAATCAACTTTTTAAGAGTCCACATATGAGTAAGATCATGCAATATTTGTCTCTCTGTGACTGGCTAACTTAAGATAATCCTTATCATGATTAAATAATATTCTACTGTGTATACATACGTTTATACATCCACCAACTGACAGACACTTATGTTGTTTTCTACTTCTTGGCTATTATGAACAATGATGTAATGAACACAAGAGTGTAGGTATTTCCTTGACATGCCCATTTTATTGTCATTTCCATTGAATTTATACCCTATACCTAGTTGTGAGCTTGTTGGATTACATGCTAGTGCCATTTATAATTCATTTTTAGTTTTAAATGTATTATATGATGGTGCTGTGGAATGAACCCAGAACCTTTGAATTGAGCTATATGCCCAGCTCTTTTTTTATTTTTTATTTTGAGACAGAGTCTCACTACATCACTAAGTTACCCATGCGGAGCTCAAATTTGCATTTCTCCTTCCTTGGTTTTCTTCTCAAGAAAGATTATGAGATTATAGTTATACTTATTTTTACTTTATTTAGGCCCCTCTCTACTGTTTTCCCTTATAAATTTATTAAATTATATTTCTACCAATAGTAATGAAGGGGTCCTCTTTCTCCATATCCTGGACAGTGCTTGTTATCTTCATAATAATAGTCACCCTTACTAGAGTGAGGTGATATCGCATTGTGGTTTGACTTTGGGAGTATGGACATTTCAGTGATACTGATGTTTCCATTCCTTGAAGACAGAGTGTCTCTCCAATTTATTTCATAGTTTTCATTATAAAGAATTCATTTCTTTTGATAAGTTCATTCCAAAATATTTCATGTGGTCAGAATATGGTTGAATATCCTTCAAGTCCCTGCATTTGAAGTTTGTTCCTCAGGGTGGCAATATTGGGATGTAAAGGGATCTTCAATAAGGAAGACCTGGCAGGAGGTCCTCACATCATCAGGTGTTCTCAGAAAGAGTTAAGATACTTTATGGTGGGACTCTGGTTAGTTCTCATAAAAAATAGTTATGGATTTAGCTATCACAAATGTGCTGCCATAAACATGTGTGCACATATGTCGCTGTGAGATGAATACTTTAACTCTTTTGTGTATTTTCCTAGCAGTGGAATAGCAGGGTTAAATGAGACCTCTAATCCTAGTTTTCTGAGGAATCTCCACACTGATCTCCATGGTAGTTGCACCAGTCTACATTCCCACCAACAGTGGAGAAGGATTTCTTCCTCCCCGCAGCCTCAGATTACAGATTACAGGCATTTGGTGTTGGCTGATTTCATGATAGTATCCAAAATGTACCAATAAAATCCAATTTTAAAAAAGAAAGAAATTTGTTGTAGAAGGAAAAAAGTCTGGTTCCTCCCTTTTCTTCTGCTTTCTGGCGTAAGATATAGTCTGCTTGATGTCACACAAGGTCCTTACAGTTCCACGTGCTGTGAAGTGTTAGGTAAGAGGCTGTCTTCCCCACAGCCTCAATTATGCTATTTGAACTTCCAACTTCCAAAACTCAGAGCTCAGTAAAACTATTTTTTCATAAAGTAGCAACCTTGGGTATTTTGTTGTATTAATGTAAAATTCATGCAATATTTTGTGAATTTTTCAGCTAGTGTAAACATAATTAAATAAAATTGTCTGGTTTCCTCCTATTACAAAAAGGACAGAATTGTCTCCTGTTCTCTTGCAATATATTCAGTCTTGATATTGGAGAATTTAACCCATTTATATTTAAGGTCATTATTAATAAGCAAAGTCTTTTTTAAAAAATTTGAATTCTTTACTGGTACATTTTAAATGCACATCACAATCACACTAAATATTGGGAATTTGTACCAGTATATGACAAGAGTTAATTTTCATTTTTACTCATTCCCCTACCCACCCTACTATTGTGTTTGGATTTTAGTGGGTTGATTGTTTATTTATTTATATTTGGTGACAGGGTCTCACTTTTATAGTTCAGTCTAGCCCTGAGCTCAGCCTTGAACTCACAGCAATCCTCCTGCCTTTTCCTCCCAAATGTTGGGATTACAAGCATGAGCCACCATACCCGGCACTGTGGTATGTGGTTCTGATTGCTGGTGGGCGTGAGTCTCCATGCCCAGTACTGTTATATGTGGTTACTAGGATTGAACCCTGGATCCTTGTGCTTGCAAGGCAGGCGCCAGAACCACTGAGCTAAGTTCCCGGCCCTTTAGTGGTTTATTTTGTAGTCTTTCCTCTCACTCATATCAACTTACTCTATGGTTAATTTACTCTAATAATATATTCTCATTCTTTGTTTATTCTCTTTGGAATGTTCACTGTGTGGGTTTTTTTTTAATGTGATTTCCTTGAGGCCTACAGAACACATCATTTTATTATAACTGTTTCAAAATGATAAGAACTCAACATTGGGTATAAAATAGACACAGACATAGAAGGAAGAAAAAAAATTTTTAAATGCTACACTTGCATTCCATTTCTCCTTGCATTTTAATTTTTAATGCCCCATTCTATCTCTTTTTGTACTATCTCTTAACATATTAGTATGCTTTTTTTTGCCTTTTTTGTCTTTATATGGGAGATGACTGGGTTACATACCATGTTTAAAATATTAGAATATTTTTAATTAGTATAATTATTCTTACTAGTAATTTAGTCATGTTTTTTCTTATTAATTAACATATCTTTATTTCAGTTTGAATAACATCACTTTCCTGTTTATTTTTAGTTTTAAAATGACTTTATTAAAGATTATTCTCAAGAGGACTCTGCCATTTCTTGTAGTACAGACCTAGTGGCCATAAATTCTCTCAGCACTGTTTGTTGAGGAATGTCTCTTTATTTCATTTCTGAACTATAGCTTTTCTGGGAAAGTATGCTTAGTGGGAAGGTTTTTGTTTTTCTTTTGTCTAGGACACTGTAAACATACATTTTCTTTGCTCCTTACCTATGTGGAGAAGTCCTCTTTCAAGTTAGTTAAAACATCCTGAGTGTTGCTTTTTATGTTTGTATTTGGCACTTTTAGAATCTTATCATTCACCTTTGAGAAATCGGTTAGAGTATGTTTTGAGGTGTTCTTGGTTGAACTGAATTTTATTAGTGACCTTTATTTTTCTTATACCTGAATATTTGTGCCCTTCCTAAGTTAAGGAAGTTTCATGTTATTACCCATTTTCAAAATCTTCCTACAATTTTGGTATTAATTTTCTCTTCTTGTACTCAGATAACTAACATATTTTTTCTTTTCTTTTGTCTTTTTCTTTTTATTGGTACATTATGAGTACACATCATAATCACATTCAACATTGAGAGTTTGTACCAGAATACTTTCTCTTTTTGTACATCACTAAGTTCCTGTTTCCTATCTTCATTTGTCTTTATTCTTTTTTCTTCTCTGTGTATTTTTAATTACCTTGTTTTTGTGTGAGAATAACTGTTCAGATTGATCATTCTGTGAGGAGACAGTTTCAAGAGGGTCTTATTTCACTGCCATCTGTCGCTACCTCTGGAGAAAGTATTTTTAAAAGCATATGCAGTGCACTGTAGTAGCTAATGCACTGTTATTTTATAGAAACTTCTACATGGATGAGAGAGGGTAGAAACTTTGTATTCTAATATTTCAGTCACTATAAAGAGGATTGTAATAGTATTCCTAACAAATTTCAAGTACCTATGCATTTTGAATACTTCCTTTTTTTAAAATTTTTTTGAGACAGGGTTTCACTTTATAGTTTAGGCTGGTCCTGAGCACAGCATGGAACTCAGCAATCCTCCTGCCTCTGCCTCCCAAGTGCTGGGATTACAGGTGTGAGCCACCACACCCAGCACTGTGGTATGTGGTACTGATTGCTGGTGGGTGTGAGTCTCCACACCTGGCATTGTTGTAATGTGGTTACTGGGGATTGAACCTGGGCCCTTGCGCTTGCAAGCCAGGCACCAGAACTACTGAGCTAACTCCCTGGCCCTATTTTGAATATTTTAAATGATGGAAACCTCTTTGTTTACTAAAGTAGTCCTTCTAAATCTTGGATGCATTTATTGTTAGAAAGATCTTCATGTTTGAGTGGAAATTTTTTTTTAAGTGGAAATTTAATCCCTATCATTTTAAACCATTTTCAAGTAATAGAGCTGATACACAACAGTTATACATCAGTAGAGGCATGTCAGGTTTTCAAGGCTGGTATTCATCTGGGTTGCCTAATGAACAGTTCTGCTGCTCAGTTTTGTGTTCTTACTGGTTAGGCATTCCCCTGACTTGTGCTTTCTTTAAAGATTGTAAATTATTTTGAATAACTCTGTCTACCAAGGTGAAAATAGTTCTGTAACAAGAAAACATGTTTCTTTGTGACTCTTCTGCTTTAAGTGCCAATGTCATCACCTGTCAAATGTGAATTCTCTGTTAAATTGATGATTACTAAACTGACTTATATGTTAGAATCGCCTGGAAATTTATTAGATTATATTTTCCAGAATTCTACCCAAAATATACTGGATACAAATCTTGGCAGGAAAATGAGTTGCAAGTCTATGGCCAGGACATAAAATACAAAAATGAAGTGTGAAGATAAATTCAAATATGGAGTTTAGTTTAAATTTCAGCATTAAAAAATACTTCTAACTTATTTGACCCACATTTATTCCACACTCTTTGTGCAGTCTTCAAAGTGTTTGATCCAAAGGAAATCAGAGCCATTACTGTACATAAGTCAAGAAAAGGATCACATGCATAGATCATGAAGAAAATTCCTTTTGTACTGCTGAGGTCACAATTCAGGAAGGTGTACCCCCAAATTTCTAGCTTCAGACCAGACCACTTAAAGACATAAGCTTGTTTCATGTTACATGCACTAAAAATATGTATGGCGAATGTCAGTTATAGCTAAGGTGATTTTAGAGTATTAAGTGGACTTGATGTCTCACGTCCTCCCTTTTTCTACCAATTAATCCTGGACTGGAATTTGATATTTAATTACATTGTATTTAAAGCCTTAGTTCTTATTATATTGTTTTGGTTGGCAAATCTGAGCATGGACGGTATGGAGGTTGCCATGCAGTTTTTTTTTTTTCCATGACTATTTTTGTTGCACAAGATATGTAAATAGCTCACAGAAATATCATATCTTTTCTCTGGTTTGAGAAAATGCAGATGTAAATGAGTTCTAGAATATATAGTAGATATTGTGAAATAGAAAGTACTTAAAAGGAAAGATGGTGTAGGGGAAAATAATGTAATGGTAATAAAAGGAAACAAAGCTTATGTGTGTTAGGGGTGGGATATTGTAGGGTAGGTAGAGGAATGGGAAAAATGAGAATTAAGTCATTACATGTACTAGTACAAATTCTCAATGTTGAATGAGACAATGATGACGTGTATATATAATGTATCAATAAATATTTGAATAAGAAAAAAAAAGAATTAGTCTCTTCTCACCCAGGGTGTCAAAGAAGGCCTCATAGAAAAATATCATAGGAACTAGACCTATAGGCCAGGAGGACACAAGCATTTGGAAACTGGAGAGGAAATGGAAGACCCATGATGAGGGGATGATGTGCTTTATAAAAGCATGGGTGTGGAAGAGCCCAGGCTACACTTCATGTGACCTGTCCATTCTGCCTTGAGTTTTAAGTCTTAAAGGAAAGATAAGGATGTAGGAAATAATGACAATAGTAATAGTTCAAACCTAGATCATAGTGAGCTTCTGAGGTAAAATACAAACTTCAAGTTTGGTCCTGAAGATAGTGCAAATATGAGTATTACGTTAAGTATGCTGCTGTGTTCTTAGTACTCTAAATGGAATTCTTCCTGAATTTAACAACTACCTTATCAACAGATTTTATTTTTTACTTGACTGTAACTTTCTTAATGGCACTTGTATATTAGTGCATTCAAGAGGAAATGGGACCAATACTCTACTCCACAAAAAGTGATACATGATACAACATGATTCACTACATAAAATGAATTCATCAGAATACATGATAACACAAAGAGTATCTATTAATGAACATGTATTTGTAAAAAATATTGTGTATGAAATTAAGGAATCCCACAATAAGGTCCTTCCCTTGTATAAGCGTTGTTAATACAATCAAAATCACAACACTAAAAATCAATATGTTGTTCGGATTCACTCAGCTAAATTATAGTGATTGTGGAGTAATGTATTTCAGGTAAAGTGCTAGTGATTAGTAAGGAAAGATTTTCTGGCTCTGTTGAATGTCATTTCATTTTCTGATTCTGTAAAGAAACTAAACTTATTTTCTTTACTCTTTTTTTCTTCCTACCCCTATTCCATCTATTCCATGTGAAAATACATGAGTAAATATAAATATATGCACACAATCCTCTTTCCTTAAGATATATAATAAATGTAAATGAGTTCTAGAATTGTCTGATATATATTGTGAAATAGAAAATACTCAAAGTGAAATAGGGTTAAGGGGAAAATAATGAGATTATAACAAAAAAAAGGAAATAAAGTTTATGTATATAGGGGGTGAGGGTGGTAGGGTGGGTAGGGCTATGGGAAAAAAATGAGAATTAAGTTTTGTCACATACTGGTACAAATTCTCATTATGGAGTGCAATAATGATATGTGTATGTAATGTATCAATAAAGATTTCAATAAAAAAGAAAAAAGATATATAATAAACATATATAAATATACATTTTAGTTTAGTAAATAAATTTATATTTATTTATTTTAGCATTTTTATCTGTATTTTATAAATACTATATGTAGGTATACTATATTCTCAGAATATGGATATACATATATATGTATATATTTATATGTGTGTTAAACACATAAACTTATATGCAAATACAAGTACATAAGTGAATAAATGTAGATATAGATCTGGATATAGATATGTCCATAACTTAAGAGAAAAGTACAGTTGGGGTTGTTAGGAAGACAGAATGGAAGGTAGATAGGAACAAAAAGATGAAGTTCTCATCTTATACCATTCGCAAAAAAAGAGGAGAACTGATAAACTTTTCTTACTCAAAGCTTTAATCCATTTAATAGATTTGCATGCTTTACCAGAAGTATAGGTGAGAGATATTTTATTTCCATTTTAATAGCCTTTTCTGTGGTAAGATGTAGCAGGTATTGTAAATTACTATGTAGGACCACTTGTGCAAACATGACCGTTACAAGGAAACAACTTGGTTTCTTTCTCTTGTGACCCAACATATTCTTGGTGGTGATAGCTGACTAACTTGGATAAGTGTTATTTATTTTCTATATTTTAAGCTCCTTGTATGACAGTGATAGTGTTTCAACTCTGCTCTATCCTTCGTGGTATCTAACATAGTTCTTAGCACAAAGAAAGTACTGTGTGCTCTGTAAATGCTTCTTGGATAAATGAACCTTACGATGCGGATCTGTAAGACAACTTTTTAACTTTGAACAAACAATAGACCTTGAGGTATATTACCTAGATTCTGTATATATTTCAATATGGTTCAAAAAAGGTGAAAACTTATCCTCATTAATTATAAAGGTTCATTTTGGCAACCACTTAGTTCCTATGGTTACAACTCTGTGAAATTATAAAATAGGTCCTTCAAGGGTTTGGGAACAGGAACAAATTGGCTGTTATAGAATTCATGAATGCTAATAACTCATTTACTTATAATGCTTATAATTAATTGGTTTAAAATCATCTACTGCAGTCTTAAAATGAGTAGGATATTTAAAGGTCACCATTGCTCTCAGCTCTCATTTAAATCTCTAATCGGACAAAAATGTATTGTGGATATCAATTAAACAATTTCAAATTATTCTCTTGCTAAACTTGGTCTAAAATAGAAAATGATCTATTCATTTACTTTTTCTTAGATGTTGTGATCTATATTCTGTGATTAAGTTATTGTAAAACCCTGATTTCCAAGGTTTTGGATCATCAGGGATTTGCTCATCATTAATGAAATAGAACAAAGTAAAATGAGTCATGTACACACTAAGAGAATTTCTTGGTATGTTTAGCATTGAATCTCGACTCTTTCACTTCATTGGAAATGTCATTGATGTCATGCACTGTCATGTTTGACACTACACATATGAAATTCAATTAGAAAGTCCACCTATCCATCGCATATGTAGCAAGCAATGATAAATCTCAAAAAATTATGCAACTTACATATGCTTAATGGGAATACAAAAAAATTACATTTCTTGTAACTTTTGATTAGATTTGTATTAGCAGATACATGGATACTATGGAAAGGGACCATTTGTAATTTTAAAATTGTAAATTTGAAGAATGATGTTATCAGGTTCTAGCAGAAATGTTCAAAATATATTTCACATAAAACTGTTTCAGGAAATGATGATATCAATGATACATGAAAAAGCTCCATGACTACATCTGGAAAATATATACAGTAGTCACTCTTTATCTGTGATGGATCTATTTCAAGACTTCTAGTGGATACCCAGGATATGTGTAGTATTTAACACTATGTACACTGTACTCTAGAACCTATATATAGAACCTATATATACCCTATATATGTGCATATACATACGTGATAAATTTTAATTTATAGATTAATAACAGTAAGAAATTAATAACTAGCAATAAAATAATCATATTATAATAAAAGTTAGATGGACACTGTATGCATTAAACTATCTGTTTTACAATATTCATCTGTATTCTTGTGATGATGGGAGATGGTATAATGCCTGGGTGATGAAATAATACAGTGAGGTGAGTGATACAGACATTGGGACATAGCATTAGGTTACTATGAGAGAACTGCTTGAACACAAGCATCATGATACTGTAACAGTTGATTTAATGACCAAGATGACAAAACGGTTAATTAGGAGCAGATAGGACAAATAGCATGACTATATGAGATAAAGTGGTGAGGTGGAACAGAGTGGGACAGTATGAAATTTCATCATGCTACTCAAAATAGCGTGGGATATAAAGCTTGTGTATAACTTACTACCGGAATTTTCGACCTAATACTTTTAGACTGTAGTTGAGCACAGAAAAGTGAAACCATGAAAAATGAAACCTTAGATAAGAGAAGATAATTGCATAACAGTTCTAGTTATTTAGCTATTTCTTCTTAGTCCAATTGGTCCTGTGTTGGTGCTGGAGACCATATTTATCCACCCAATTATATCTTTTCTTTGCAAACTACTGATTAAGGCATCAAAAACAGTTTGTTTAAATATGTTGTGCAATACATATGATCAACAATATATAAACACTAGTAAATGCCAAGTGTAACTGATTGTGATTTTCAAAATTGATTGCTACATTTTTCCTCTTACAAACTCTTTACAATGTGGACACATTTCCCTTGGCAACCTAGGGACTATGGTGCCTCCTCTCCAGACTGGATGGCTTGTGCCTACATCAGAACTGACTTGATATGACTTGTCAAACTAATTCATAAGCAGAGATACAATGTCTTCCTGCTTCTTTTGGACATTTGGAAGAAGCCCTTGAGCTACTAGGCAAGAAATTTGACCGTCTTAAACCTTTACAGATCATCATAAAGAAGTTTAAACTATACCATGTGGAGAAGCTGTCTGTGGTAAAAGAAACAGCTGGGCTGCACTCTGAGCCCTCAACTTCTGCACTGATTTCTCTAGTCAACATCTGACCAAAAATCACATATCTGAGCCAAGACCACCCAACTGAGACATGCCAGAAATTCCTTACCCAAGAAACTGAGAGACAAGAAAATGAGTGTTATTTTAAATCATTATGTTTTGAATTGATTTTCTGCACTGATAGTGACTGGAACATTAGGTTACCATATCCCACATAATTTTAGTAATAATATTGATACTTCTATTTTCATAGTAAAGCCATCATAGCCATTTGATTTTTAACTTCTGCCACTGTAAAATTATGTTAATCTTTTGAATTTAAAAATGGGTAAGAAGCAGATAAACTATTTTAGAACTTGCAGATCTTGAGATCCTTTGTATATATATTATACTCTGCCTGATATACATTCAGAAGTATAATTTAGGATTATGTTTTACTATTATTTTCAAATAAATAAAAAAGTAGACATTTTGACACCCATTCTTTCACTATTTACTACCCACATAAAGTACTGTAATTAGGTGATTAAAAAAAATTGAGTGTCATTTCTAGACTCAAAAAGGCCCATGAATGCTTTAGAGAAGTCAAGAGACCTGTCTAGGAGTAAAGATTCAAAGACTTCGTATAAGATAATGTTCCTTCCTTGGGGGAAAACTTAGAAGACATTGCAAGTAGAACTCCTGAAGATAAGTGTCTAAGCAACACATTAATCATGAAGGAGTCATTAAATAGATTTGGTTGCAAATTTCTTCCTGAGGATTGGAGTATAGATTTTATGGTCTTAAATTAGCAAATTTGAAAAAGTGTATTTAAAATGTAATGATGACAATATACATTTGAAAGAATAATGTAGGGCCCGGGGATTTAGCTCAGTGATTCCAGCGCCTGTCTTGCAAGCGCAACGACCTGGGTTTGATTCCCTCATTAACCACAAACAATACTGGCCGTGGAGACTCACGCCCACCAGCAATCAGTACCACAGTGCCAGGCATGATGGCTCACGCCTGTAATCCCAGCACTCAGGAGGCAGAGACAGTAGAATTGCTGTGAGTTCAAGGCTGAGCTCAGGGCCAGCCTGAACTACAAAGTGAGACCCTGTCTTCATTCATTGTGTGGCTGCTGTTTGGCCAGGGTCAAGCCTCTTTCCTTAAAGCTTCACATGACCACACACAAAGGCACACAGGGCATGCGTATGACTGAGCACACGCTGGATGATGCATTTGGGGAGATTAAGGCTGAGTTTTCAAGGACATTACATTGGAAAGGAAGCTTAGGGTAGAGATGATTTTCTTGGGTTAGATATTTACTCGATACCATCAACAAGGAGCAAGCAAAGCTAGGAGAGAGAATTGGAAGTTCTCGTTGATGCCAAGGTTCTCAGTGCCACTGAGGGCTTTGCCTGTCAGTATTTATGCCTTAGTGAGAAATAAATTGGCAATAGGGCTATTGTATCAATCTTTGAAAGTATAAATCTGAAGTTACAATTGCATGAATAAGCATTTTCTGGAGAGAATGCATTTGTATTTGAACATATTCTGAAAATCCATAAAAATGCAGAAAAAATGGTTTTGGGGATTCTAAGCACAAACACTAAAAGAAAATAATTATGGCAATGGTATTCACAAGGTTTTTTAAAAAGTCTTGTGTTTGAAATTATTTTAGAAGTTTTATTATATTCTGCTAAAAAATATATTTTAAAAAAACTGCCTCACTTAAAATAATGAGGTCATTGTGATAATCTTGTGTGTTAGCCTTTCATGATGAATATATTAATATTTTGATAACACACTTATGTGAAAAATTCACAAATTATTCATGTGTTTAAAACCACTGAGATAATCTGCAAAGTTTGGCATTTTCTTATGATTCAAATGCCACAATAGACTTTGTCCCCGCTGCCATCATATAAACTTGTTTCTAGAATAATTCTCAACTTTGTGCATTAAGAATTTGGATAAACTAAATATATCCAACTCCCTAGCCCTTGAAAGATGTGGTTTGATTAATTCATAGAAAAGAAACTAATGAATACATTTTATTCATTTTACCCATGTTGAATGAATATTCTTCAGTAGACCTTTTGTTTATTATAAATAAGAACAAATGACAATCTTATTTAACAATTATGTTTGGCAAAATATTCAATTTGACTATTTCAGTTTTACTCATGAGTTTGTCTATTAAATTTATTGAATTCACTTATAGTGTCAACTATAGAATTTAAGTCCCAGAAGAGACAAAATGGGAGCTGAAGTCACTTCAAGTTTATAAGGGTAACTTTAAGAATATATTTCCAGTAGAAATTCTTGGGTCCCATTCCTGGAAATTTAGACTTAATAGATCTTGGAAGAGCCACAGTAATCTGATAATCTTCTCAAGCTGATTCTGATGTAAGTGATCATTGATCGATTGCTTTTAAGTGGTCAGGCAGGTGGCACATGTGTGTAATCTCATCTACTAGGGAAGTTGAGACAGGAGTACCACAAGTCTGAGATTAGTGAAACCTTGTCTCAAAGTAAAAGATGAAAAGGACTCTGGGTATGGCTCAATAACAGAGCACTTGAATACCATAGGTAAACCCCTGGTTCATCTCACAAACTGCAAACAAGACAAAGCAAAATTCAAAAATCTATTTTCAACTCAGTAAATAGTTTTCAATGCTTGCAGGGAAAATTTAAACACAGACACACACTCATACAAAGGTACAATGCTCAGCTATATCTAGAGTGTGAATACCAAATTATATGAGAGAAATCCTAGCTTAGGGTGTGCTAAGACCACTCTGATTTCCTCATCCAACCTCTTGTTTGGTACTTATTGAATTCCCCACCAATGCCTCATTTAAACAATGATCCCTGCAAGAGAATATCAACTTAATCCTATTTCATGCAAAGCATGTGTACCTAACAACTTCACCAGTTTCTCTTAAACTGTCAAATGTATCAGACTTACCTAGGAAGTTAATTAAAAATGTACATTGCCAATCTTTATCTCCAGAGATGTTATTTCATTGAGGTTAGGGCTGAGCTCAATGTCCACTGATAAAAAGCAGATTATATATGTAATTCAAGTGGATTATGATCTATATGGAGAAAAACTGATTTCAACAGTCCAAGGTTTGCCTCTGATGCCATTATTGTAAAATTTTCAGCAAACATAAACTCCTAACAATTTAGATAGCCCACTCTTATTTTGAAATTTTCTGGTTGTAAAATTCTTTAATTGGTGACTTATAGTGACTTCAACTTATTGAACTCATTTTTTCTCACTCACACTGATTTCTTTGTCTTAGTTACTTTTCTCATTGCTGAGACAAAAATACCTAACAAGGAAAGGAGGAAAAATTTATTTCAAAGGAGAAAAGGTTTATTTTGGCTCACGGTTCATAGAGATTTATGTCCATAATCAGCTGGTTCCAAGGCAGAAGTGCATGGCAGAGTGGCATCACAAAGAAAAAACAACAGCAGCAACAAGCAACAAGTAACAGGTAACAAGCCTTTTTCTGTCTTTTATACCTTATCTGGGCCAGACTGGGTAATATTCACACTCTTAGTCTTAGCATCACACCATGAATCAATACCAGCGGCACATGTCCTAAACCCAGCCACCTCCAAAAATCCTCATCTGTGACAGCATGAAGCTTTGCAGGATGTCTAGGCACAAGACAATATTCTGTCCCTGGCCTCTTGAAGACTCATGCACATCGCTTTATAGAAAAACCGTTTAATCCATCTCCAAGAGTTACAATACTCCTAAAAGTTTTAGCACTGTTGAAAAGGCCAAGTCCAAAGTGTCTTCTGAGACTTAAGGCAAACTTAGCTGCAAGCCCCTGTACAGATGAAAAGAAAGTACAAAAAACAATATTCAATAGCACAAGATAGACATTTCTAATTCAGATGGCACAAAAAGAGGGATAGGAAAAAATAGGATACAGAAAGACTAAAATTCAACAAAGCAAACACTAAATCCCATAGTTCCTCATCCAGCATCCAGGAAAACTGTGGCAAGGCAATGTTGCTCCCATAGCTTTTGTCTTGGGCTGGCTTTGCTCCTTCCTTGCAATTTTCCTCAAAAGATCCATGTTCCTGTCTTCTCCAAACTTCTGGGGTCCCTACTGCTCCTTAATTTTCACACTCACAGCTTCACACACTGCCCTCCCAGGGACTCAGTGTCCTCTTGGGCCTTCTGGAATCTAAGTGGAAATGTTCCTTCTTCCACAACTCTGCATTTTGCATGCATCTTCTCTACCACCATATAGATGACAAAAGGATCTGCAGCCAGCTGGAGCAATACCAAGGTTCTTTTTCTCTTGGCTGTAGGGTTACATGGCTTGTATTCATGAGCATTATGAACCTGATCCTGGAAAACAACTTTCCTAGGCCATCACCATTCCGGAACATGATGTTTTGGGGTTCACTTCTAAAAACAAAGTCCTTCACCTTTGTAATTGTGAGGCTGAAAAAGGCAGAGTTCTGCTGGCCCTTGTGAAGTCTGCAGGCCATGTTTTCTATAGTGTTCTTCAGAAACAGTTACCTTTTTCTTGCTAGTCTTTCCACTGGCCACTTTTCCCTCCATTCCATCTTTGCAAACAGCAATTTTCTTTCTAACTAAACCCTAAGTGGTTTTTTTTTGTTTTTGTTTTTGTTTTTGTTTTTTGAAACAGGGTCTCGCTTTGTAGTTCAGGCTGGCCCTGAGCTCAGCCTCAAACTCACATCACAGAAATCCTCCTGCCTCTGCCTCCTGAGTGCTGGGATTACAGGCCTGAGCCACCACATCCAGCACTGTGGCTGGCACTGTGGTATATGGTACTTATCGGGTTGCTGCTGGGCGTGAGTCTCCACACCCAGTATGGTATGTGGCTACGGGGGATTGAACCCAGGTCTTTGCCCTTGCAAGACAGGTGCCAGAACCACTGAGCCAAATCCTCGGCCCTAAACTCTAAGTGTTTTTAAAATCATTTTATTGGGTTCTTTGGTCTTGATTCTCAACATAAGTTAGAGTAGAAGTCCCCAACAGTAGCCATTCCATGGCCTCAATCTGAGACTGTCCTGAAATTTCCTCTGCAAGATAAATTAAACCACCTCTGTCAAATTCAGTCTCAGGCAAAGTTTCTGGACAGGAGAAAAATGCATACAAACTTTCTGCCAAGGCATAGCTCATATGGTCTGGAGATCAACAGCCAGTGCAGTCGTGGTTTCTACCTGAAAACTCTTGAGCCCTATCTTTAACAGCAGCATTTCTATTAGCATTCTGATCTTTTGAGCTGTGACCAGAATCTCTCATCAAGTACAACTTAAATATTTCCAGGGCTGCTTCATCAGCCAGTATCTCCAAGTCTTTCCAAACTCCTATAAACAAATTCCAAAGGTTCCTAAACCGCATGACCAGGTACTGTCACAATGATGATCCCACTTCTCTGGTATCGATTCTGTCTTACTTTTCTCATTTCTGAGAAATAGTGGACATTCAAAGGAGAAAAGATGTATTTGGCCCACAGGTTGTAGAGGTTTCAGTCCATAGTTGGTTGATTCCAAGGAAGGGTGAGGTGGAAGATGTACATCACAGAAGAGAAATAGTCCATGACTAGCAGGCAGGTAGGAGCACATTAGTCCCCTTTCTTCACCTTATATTTTATGCAGAATACCCACCTTGGGGCAGGTATAGCACTTACACCCTTAATCCTAGCCAGAATTATGTCAAACCAATCAGTGGACTGACTTGGTAATATCACATGCTTAATCCCATCATCGCATACACTAGATCAGCCCCCTCCTAACCCATGTCTCCCATAACTACATGAAGCTTTGGGCAAACATCTAGACACAAATCCTAATACTCTTCTTTGAACTAAATATTCCTTGTATTCATGAGAACAGAACTTGAAATTGCTATTAGTCTTCAGTACGTGCTTCGGTCATTATCTACATCAGTCATTTATGGGAACTTGCTAAATACAGATTTAGAGATCTTCTGAGAACCTATTGAATTAGAATAACTAGCACAGAGACTTAGGAATTGCTATTTGAATAACTCCCTTAAATGATTCTGAAGACAGTGAGTTATAGATTATCCTTTGAAAAATAATTCTTTAGCGGTCAAGTGTATGTTGTTTAATGTGAGCTGGAATTGCTTTCAAATTGCACCTCTTATCCTTATTACTTGTACTTGCGCCCTGACTAGATTTCCCAGGGCAAAACCCTCAGGTATTGATTTCCTTCAAATCTGCCTTCTTATGACCCTCACTTCTGATACACTCTTAGGATATTCTCCTGTGACCCTAGGCACAAAAATCCTCAGTAGGGGTTGTTTTTCTCATCGTGCACTTACTTTTCATGTCACTCTGTTCAGTTTTTTAGATGAACATTTTTCTTCTACTGTTTTCTCTTGAAATGGTCTCACATTCTTCTCCTGGGACATATTTCCGATATGACTTGGATTTGCTGTTCTAATCAATATGAGAGGCATCCATTCTGTGGCCATGTTTTGAGGTCACCTAGCCTAGAACATTTTCAGAATCTTCGCAATTCTCATGAACAGAATTCACTGTAAAATGCCTTTGCAAACGTTGGAGCTCTCATTGCTTGCGAACCTCTTCCTCTGTGTTCCAGACTTGCTGACTCTGGAGGATACCACAGATCTTATTAGCAGAGACATGGCAGCAGAGAAAAGTTCATAGAGAGACTTATTTGATCTATGCCTGAAAGGACAGTCAAGATTCACTGTCATTAATAGACCCTAAAGGAGCAAAAATATGAAGAAAAGCTTAAATGTCATAAAGAAACAGTTTTAAAAATGTCTCCAACCAGTAGTATCAACATCACCTGAAAATTTGTTAGGAAAACAGAGTCTAGTTTTAGAATGGCCAAGTTGTCTAGGGGAACTGTGCTTAGAGAAGAAGAGTCTGGACTACCCACCCCAGACTTAACCCAAACCCATGGGAGTGGATCCCAGGAATTTGAAATTTAATAAGCTTTCCATGTTATTCTGTATATAATGATGTTTGAGAGTCACTGATGTGACAGGGAAGGATTATGAGATCTGGAAGTGGATATGTCTAGGATCAATTCACAGATGTTGGTACTTGGTAGATCTACTTACAGCAAGTACCCTTCTTGCCTGTTGTGGCCATTTCCCTCTTTTTTTACCTCTGTTCACACATATTTTCCCCTTACTACCCATCGATAATGATATGGCAGTTTTTTCTACCAGCTTTCTGTTTTAAAATGATTTTCAATTTGTCTTTATGAATATAGCACCTTTGTAACTAGAGTTCACTACATCACATTCAGAGAGCTGATGTTTGCTCTGGTGTTCTACACCTACTTATTCCTGTGAATGCCTGTAAGTTGACTTCCATCTTAAACTAGAATTTGACTGTTCTTTTCTTTGTTCTGCCTTACTGCTCTTTCGAGCTTATGGAGCCAGATGTGCCAATTTGCCAGACTTTGGATTTATAGATTTGAAAATTACACACCAAGACTTCATCTTCATGGGACAATCTGACATGTTCTTTAAGTAAAAATTAATCATGCAATCAACTAATTATAAACATTCATGTTTGTTTTTACTAGTATTATTTAGATGAATGATCATCCTCAAGAGGCTCATGTGTCCAGGTGTGGCTTTCAGAATGTGACTGGATTGTAGTGCAACTCTAATCAGCAGCAGGTGAATCCATTGGTGAGGTCACAGCTGAAAGTGATGTTAGCAGGTGGGACTACTTTGAGGAAGCTGGCCCATGGGGGGTAAACTAGAGAGATACATTCTTGCTCATACTCCCTTTTCTCCCTGGCTCTGCATCTTTCTCTCTGCTCCGTATTGTATGAGCAGCTTTCCTCTATGTGCCCTTCCAGCATGATATTTTGACCTTGAAGTCAGCTTGCTATGGCCTGAAACCTCTAAAATTCAGTCAAAACAAGCTTTTTCCCTTTAAGTTGCATGTATCAGATATTTTGCCCAATGACAAAAAGCTGACTAACACAAAACTATAAAAATATAAAGCCTAATTTTGAAGGTCAAGGGAAGGCTTCCATAAATATGAATGTTTAACTGGAGATGTGCTATGTGACCAGGGGAACAATTAGTATGTGTTTCAGGGCTCTGAAGCAAGGAGTATTATTTTTCTAGTTTTCAACACTGATCCCTAGACCAATAATATGAACATCACCTGGGAACTTGTTAGAGAAGTGATTTTTCAAGCTCCACCACAGACACATTGAATCAGAAGTGCTGGAGGGCAGGAGCCAGGCACTTGGGTTTGTTAGCCCTTAGAAGTCTACTGATCCAATCTAAAGTTGAAGAACCACTGATTTACTCTCAAAGCAAGAATGGCAAGAGTTCTTGTTTAGATCTAAAATGTCCCCCAAAATTCTGGATAAATCCATGGTGGAATGTGCTATTGAGGGTGGGACCTGGTTAGAAGTGGCCATTCACTGGGGGTGTCAACCGGAAGGGTGTGTCTCTCTCCCTAGCCCCTCTCTTCATTCCCTGTACTTCCTGGATGCAAAGGGACGTGGACCTTAGCACTACTCTGGCCCTTCTGCTGTGACATCTCAACCTCAGAACCAGCTGACCAGGGACTAAAAATATGAGGTGAAACAAAACTCTCCTTTAGGTTGTTGTTTAGGCATTACATCTCAGTGATGGGAAAGTAATGAAAACAGCAAATATAAAGAAACATGATTTTTACAGGGCTCTCTCCATAAGCTATATTTAAAGACTGTTATCAATGAATAATTAATTGAATGATTATTATGTATAATTTTTGCAAGAAAGTTATGTTAGGTTAATAATATTGTTACTTTTATTTGAGCAGCAAACAGTTTCAAAGACTTTACTTTTCCAAGGTGCTACACCGAGTAATAGGTGGCGGTGAACTCAATTTCAGCCAAATTTTCTCTAGTGCCCACCTGTTACTTGTTCTGCTGTACTGAGTATTTTAAGTCAGCCGAAAATTAGTAAAGTATCTTAAATAGGGAAGAAAGATGATCCCACTTAACTTTTTCTTTTTTTTAAAGGTTTTTCAAATCAGAGTCTCGCTTTGTGGTTCAGGCTGTCCATGAGCTCAGCCTCAAACTCACATCACAGCAATTCTCCTAACTCTGCCTCCTGATTGCTGGGATTACAGGCGTGAGCCACCACACCTGGCACTGTAGTATGTGGTGCTGATTGCTGCTGGGTGTGAGTCTCCATGCCCAGTATGGTATGTGGCTACCAAGGATCAAACCCTGGCCCTTGCATCAGCAAGACAGGTGCTACAACCACCAAGCTATATCCCTGGCCCGATCCCACTGAACTTTAATAGTATCACCCTGGCTGTTGTGAGGGGGATGGTTTGGTTGGGTGAAGCCAAGTAATAGAAAGATCCAATAAGAGTCTATTATAGAAATGCCTGAGAGATATGATGGCTTTTACCAAGATATAAATGGAAAGATGTGTGTGAATAAATTCAAGATATATTTAAAGGTAGAATGAGTAAATAAATAGTTTTCCACCATATCCTTTTATTTATCCAGTTGCTATGTGAACACGGTTTAGAAGGTGGCTAAAAATGGAAACAAAGAAACCGTGAATGTAAAGTTTGTCACAGAGATTCAGAGAAATTGATAGAAAGTGAAGCAAAAGAAGTGCTCTGGAGCCTACTAAAATTTTACAAGATTTTAAGGGGCATGAGGCAGAATGTGCAACCTCTATAGCACAGGAATTGGAAGAAGAAATCAGCAAATGGGATCTCATTCTTTTAAAAAGCTTCTGCACAGCAAAGGAAACCACCAACAGAGCAAAAAGGCAACCAACAATGTGGGAAAAAAACTTTACCAGCTGTTCCTCACACAAAGGGTTACTATCTAGAATATATAAAGAGCTCAAAAAAAATCAGCCCATTCAAATTTAAAGATCCAATTCAAAAATGGGCATTTGAAATGAACAGATATTTTTCAGAGGAAGAAATAAGAGCAGCTAAGAAGCATATGAAGAAATACTCAGCATCATTAGTCATTCAAGAGGTGCAGATGAAAACAACACTGAGATTTCATCTCACTCCACAAAGAATGGCTGCCATTTCAGAATTAGCTAGCAACAAATGTTGGCGAGGCTGCTTCTCCATTGTTGGTGGGACTGTAGACTCGTATAACCCCTGTGGAGATCAGTTTGGAGATTCCTCAAAAAGCAAGGATTGGAGGTCCCATTTGACCCAGCCATCACTCTGCTAGGTATATACACAAAAGAATTAAAAAATTCATATCACAGTGACATGTGTGCACCTATGTTTATAGCAGCTCAGTTTGTGATTGCTACATCTTGGAAACAACCCAAATTTCCATCAACTGGAGACTGGATAAAAAAAGGTGTGGTTTTTCTATACAATGCAGTATTACTCTGCCATAAAAAAATGATAAATTTGAATCATTTCTACTTAAATGGACATACCTTGAGGATATCCTCATAAGTGAAATAAATAGGGCACAGATAGGTGAATATCGCCATCTTTTCTCTGGTATGAGAAAATAAAGATGTAAATGAAATCTAGAATTGTATGTTATATATTGTGAAATAGAAAATACTCAAAGTGAAATAAGGTGAAAGGGAAAAATAATGAGATTATAACAAAAAAGAAAGGAAACAAATTTTATGTATATGGGAGGTGGTAAGGTGGGTAGGGCTATGGGAAAAAAAGAATTAAGTTGTGTTTTATACTGGTGCAAATTCCCATTGTGGAGTGCAATCATGATGTGTATATATAATGTATCAATAAAGATTTCAATAAAAATAAAATAAAATAAAATTTTAAAAAGGCATGGGGACATTTTCAAAGGGTAATAGGCACAATTTGATTAATATTTTTTTGAAAAAATAGCCTTAGAAGCTGTAAGGAGAATTGACAGAGAATATGTGTAATGCAGAGGAAAGTCAATTAGGACTAGTATAGTAGTTGAGGCACGATGTGGCAATAGTGTGATGTGATGGTTAATCCTGGTCAACAACTTGATTGAACTAAAAGATACTTAGCAAGGTGACTGGATAGTGAGGGCACTATTCTCATGAATGGGTTAATTGATATGTTCATATCTAAATGAGCTATTAGGAGATGGGGCTAACCTGAAAGAACTAGTTTCACTGCAGACACCTTGAAAGATATAACTTTACCTAGGCTCTTTCCCTCTCTTTGCTTCATGACCACAATGAATTAAACCACTTTCTTCTGCCATAGTATTCAATCATGAAGTTTTTGCCTTGGAAGCAGAGGACCTAAGAGGGAAACCAAAATAAATGTATTTGCCTTTCAATTCTGTGTATTGGATATTTCTCTTTTTTTAATCTTTATTGGTACATTAAATATATACATCATGATTGCACTCCATAATGAGGATTTATACCAGTATAAGACACAACTTAATTCTCATTTTTCCCATAGCCCTACCCACCCTACCACCCCCCATATACATAAAATTTGATTCCTTACTTTTTTGTTACAATCTCAAAATTTCCCCACTTCACCCTATTTTACATTGAGCATTTTCTATTTCACAATATATAACATACAATGCTAGGAATCATTTACATCTTTATTTTCTCATACCAGAGAAAAGATGGCGATATTCACCTATCTGTGACTTATTTATTTCACTTATGAGGATATCCTCAAGGTATGTCCATTTAAGTAGAAATGATTCAAACTTATAATTTTTTTCTGGCAGAGTAATACTCCATTCTGTAGAAGAACCACAGCTTTTTTATCCAGTCTCCAGTTGATGGACATTTGGGTTGTTTCCAAGATGTATCAATCACAAATTGGGCTGATATAAACATGGGTGCACATATGTCACTGTGATATGAGTCTTTTAATTCTTGTGTATATATACCTAGCAGGGCAATGGCCGGGTCAAATGGGACCACCAATCCTAGCTTTTTGAGGATTCTCCAAACTGATCTCCACAGGGGTTGTACAGGTCTACAGTCCCACCAACAGTGGAGAAGGGTTCCTTCTTCTCCGCAGCCTCGCCAACATTTGCCGTTGGCTGATTTTGAAACGGCAGCCATTCTATGTGGAGTGAGATGAAATCTCAATGTTGTTTTCATCTGTATCTCTCGAATGACTAATGATGTATTGGATATTTCTTCCCAGCAACAGAAATGTGTCTAACTCAGATGGTTAGCAGTGTTAATGAGAAGGCATAAGTATATATTTGAGACAATAGAAAACCAATAGACTTTGAGTTGAAGCTCTGGAATGTGCTAAGGGTGCCACTGAATTATATAAGGACGGTGGGGGAAATGGGAATTGAAATGAGTTTAGGGTGGTAACTGTGGGTGTGTAGAGGCTCAGGCAATAAATTCAATTATTATCATTCTCAAAATAACCCAATGACATATTGTCCCTATTTTAGAAATGAGGCTTTGTAGACCTTAGAAATGAACAAAAGAGTCACCTATCTTTTGATTAATAGAGATGCATTAAAGTTTGGCTCTGTTTGATTCCATAAGCCATACTCTTTTAGTCTATATTACCCAAGATAAGAAAGCATTTTGACAGTAGTCTTCAGTATAACATTAAAGGCAAGAATTGATAATGCTGTGGCAGAGAGGAAATCTTGAGGAAGGTTTATAACTCGGCTTCTAACATGAGGGAAAATATACAGGTACCCCAAAATAAATTGTATTTAGGGGATAGAGGCCTCAGTAGATAAGTAAGAGTGTTCTATGAGATGGAATATTACTCTACCATAAAAATGGCAAGTTTGAGTCATTCATACTCATGTGGACATACATTTATGACATATTTGTAAGTGAAATAAATAGGTCACAATTGTGTAAATACTGTATCTTTTCTCTGATGAGAAATTGAAAATGTAAATGGGTTCTAGAATGTATGTTAGATATTGTAAAAGAGGAACAGTTCAAGGGGAAATGGTGTAGGGTTAATTAATGAGGGGAAAGAAAAAATTGTGATGGAAATTTAAAAAAAGAAAGCTTCTGTATATGGGAGTGGGAGGTTGTAGAATGGGGGGAGTGGGAAAAATTAGAATCAAGTCATATCATATACTGTTACAAATTCTCGATGTTGAATGTGATCATGATATGTGTATAAAATGTACTTATTTCACACACAAAACAAAGTGTTTAGAAAATTAGACAGTGGTAATTTATAGGGTGCAGGCATTTGATTAAGAGTCTAAATGTTCACTGATGATCAAGAAGATTGCTTGAATTGGCATAATATAGGAGTGGTTTACCATGGGCTTGAGAACAGGAAACTCACATAATATGAATATCATATAAGGTGCATATGTGCTTGTTACTCAGGAAAAGAAGGCTTGGTAGCATTAAAGAGACATGGAGTCATCTAACTGGTTATAATTTGGGTTAAGTCTGTAATTTTGAGAACAGAAAGGATGGGATACATCAGAGAAGCCTAAATTTTAGTAGATCCTTCATATTCTTAGGAACTACATCTTGAAATACTTACCAATTCTCAAATTTATGAATACAACTGACATATAATTTCCCCACAAATGTAATAACCATGGCAGAAAATTTTAAAGGAACACTTTAAATCTCTAACAGCCCAATAACTACAGGTCTAAGACAATTAGAAAATTATTAAAATCAATTGTACCAGCAATATAAGTAAGCCACTACCCTCCTAAACTGTTACATTACTACTACCTGAAAGCTGGCATTTTATAGCCTTTTCACAAGTTACCCTCTCTTGCCCTCCTTAATTCCTCAAATTTACCACTTCACTCCATTAGCAGCACAACCATATTAAGACGTGGATGCTTAGAAAATGATGTCTGATGCCTGTGCCGGGTGATCAGCTAGGTTCACTCATAGCTAAGTAACTCACCTGTGTATCAGAGATTGCCTGGTACAATTTCATGCTTCAGCACACTGACAAATGACTACATGTCATGAATCTTCAGAAATACTTGATAATAACTGTAACTGAATTTCAAACCTGTGAATGTTTAGTAAAGGTTGGCTATATGTTAACCCTTGTGTCACCTAGTTAAGATGTTTATTGGCCCCAATCTCTACCTACCAAGTAATCATAATCACTCAGTTGAGACTGGTATGCTGTTAAAAAACCAAATGTTCTGTATAAGGGGGATGCATATTAGCATAAAATGTGTCCACCTAGACAACACTTAGTTGTGCTTAGCTCCCAGTTCTCGGTTAGTTGTTTACTTTCTATCCTATGTTCAGGAGAATCTACAGTCCTGAGAATATAAAGGATGAAATAGTTCTCTCTCACTTTTGAATAATTCACTGACCTTTGTGATTTATACTTCCATAATATGCAAGAATATTTATTATCTGCTATGTCACTTCTGATTTATAGTGGGAAATAAAATGGACAATTTCATTATGGTATGATAGCATTTTTGTTTTGGTGAGGGACACAAATAAGCAGGCAGACTGTTACATTGCCAAATGCTAGATGTTATTCTGGGAGCATTCTAGGTATCTTAAGACCAGCTACTTAGCTAAAATTCACCTTGAAAATGCAATTGTTTTCTGACAATACTTTAAACTTGTAATTTCTCTCTTTAAAATTTGGACATCTAACTGCATCAGCTGATGACCTGCTTAGCTTGTTCCTTCATTCATCTTTGTTTTGCAGGCAAGATGGAAAGGGGAATAGAGGAAGATAGTGTGGGTGGTGTGTGGTGGCATCTTCCTGGAGGAGTTGGCATCTGAGACGAAATCTCATGACCAGTAGAAATTAATGATGTTCACATGGATGAGAAAAGAGAAGGTATTCCAGGCTGAAAGGAAAGCAAATGTCACAGCCTTGAAGACCATGTATACTTGGAAAAGTTGAATTGGCTGTCTGTAGTCTGAGCTACTTTAAATTTGTGTTGGTGAATGAGAAGGACAGCAGATTAGAAGGTAAGACTCATCAGGATCACACTGATCCCATTTCTAATCCTAAAGTTTCATTTGTTTTTCTGTATGTTTCAGACATAATCCTCACTCATTGTTAACAATTTCTGAAGTATGTAAAATGAAGTCTTACTAACAGCCATTAACTTCTCTTTCCAATGGTAACAATGTTAATGTTCAATATTAATAGTGTGTATCCTGACAGCCTATCTTCACTTCCTTTTTAATTGACTTTGCTTTCATCTATTCTATGTAATCTTGGGGGTTTAACACCATAAATTATATCATGTTTTAGATATAGGTATTGATATTGATGAAGATATCTTTCTTTTTGCAATATTTTTGGGAATTATTTTTTATGTCAGTACTTATAGATCTTCCTATTGAGAAGGCGGTGGGCTGTGGGTTGATGGGGAAAATGATGAGAATGCTTTGGCTAAGGTTTGCATGCAGGTCGTCTGCACTGGAAACCTTCTCTCCTAAATAACTACCCTCTGCCCAAGGTGTTTCCTCTTTTTATTTCTATCTCAGCTTTTCAGGCTGCAAGGATTTATCTGCCTTGCTCCTCTAGAATGTCTTTGATGTCCACCTTAATGTTATTTTATTCAGATTAATGTAACTGAGGGGAAGAAACAAAAGGAGACACCTAGTTGATTTTGCCTGAGAACCTGCCTGTTCGTTTTCTATTTATGCTTCAGAAGGAACACAGTCAGATGCTTTTAGATGTAATTTAAATGATAATCAGGCTTTTAGAAATATAAATAATGTAAGGAAAGGAACTTGGGAAATTCACAAAAACAAGCCAAATACAGTTAACAGGAAGCATAGCAGAGGCACCTGACTGTGAAAACTGACAGTAAAATAACATATGTAGGAAGAGCCTCAGGCTCAGAGGGATTTATTTGAATTGTTAAAAGAATTATTTTCTTTGTCTTCTTTAGTTTTATTGGTATGTGTTTTTAGACTCAAGAAAATAAGCAATCAGACTGAATTATTCTTTTTAAAATATCTGCACATTTTTACTTTAATTTTACAAATGGTAGACTCATCCTCATGCCTCCAGAAGATCACAAAGCAAAAATGAATATAAGGTTTTGTTTGCTTTTAATCAAAATGGTGTGAACGGAGACATAGGTAATAATACGAGAGGTGAATGTTTCAAGATACATCCCCATAGTTGACAAAGGAGGGAGGAGCTAGACTGGAGTCATTTCTGAGAGACAGAAGAAGGAAGAATTAAAGCAATGTTCAAAGGGCAGAGTCAGAGCAGATAACAGTGAAGAAACCAAGAGAGTGCTTGAGTCAGCCAGTGCTAGAAATAAAGAAGCCCAATGACAGTGTAAAGAATCTGTTGACTGGGTTGAGTGTCCAAGGAATGGGACTGACTGAGAGTTTACACTGCAGAAATCAGCTGCACAAAAATTGCCCAATCTTAGATGATGAAAAACTCTGATGATTCAGTAGTAAAGTGAAAAGGACTTTCTTACTGCTACACATTAAAGGATACTGGGGAAAGCCCATAAATAGGTTCTCAATTTTCAGGTATAAAGTACCTCGGTCTGTACTCTTCCCAGGTATTCGGCTATGTAACTGTAGAATTAGTAGTCTAGGACTATCTGTACAGATGAATCCCAATGGAAGATGTTTTATCTTTTAATTTTCTTGGCTTTACTGTAGTGTGAAAATCATATACATTTTGTAGAAGCCCTACCTGAACTTTTGCACATTAATCTTTTCTGAAGCTAGCTATATACAGTGTGATCAATTCTTGTGATGCTATGCAGTAGCAGCAAGCCACAGTCTCCAGTGAACCATATGATCATGCGAGGAAACAAATAATATCCTATATGGTATTGCTAAACTATGTTATCCAAATGGTTAGACGTATTAAGTGTATTTTTACTATAATACTTTCAAATTATGGGAGACTTTTCAAGATGTAACTCCCTCATAAGTGTTAAGTCATTGGTAATGTGTATTCCTCAGAAGCATTTACTACTTCAAAGAGGTGTAATTTTTAATATAATAAGAAAAGAGTTGATTTTCCTTGCAGGGGCCAAAAGAGATGAGCACTGTGATTCATGAATATAGAAAGTTGCCTGCAACAAGAATGATGTGAGGCTTAAGAGTATAAACAGTGGCACAGAGCTCAATGCAAAAGCTGTCATTTCTTTAAGAGGTGGCATGATATGGACATCTAGGTACACATCCTTTCCAATTATCTCTTTCATCCAGTCTCCTCACCAACATGTCATATGTTCACTTAATTTTATAACTGTCTTTGTTATAGTATACTATATGAACAGCTCAGATTTCACCTAAGACAGTAACTTCTAAGATTCATTTTTTAAAATATGAGTTAAGAAGTACTAGTATTGATAACAGAAACGTTATTTTAATAAACTGAGTTTATTAATATATTTTAAGAATACATTATGGTCATATTCCTCAGTGAAAATATGTACCTATATGTGGTATACCTTGATTCTTGTTTTTCACATTCCCCTTTCCTCCCTTCAACCCAACCCTTTATATACTTAAGCTTTGTTTCCATTTCTTCCTTTTTATCATCATATTTTTTTTCCATTCTTGATTTTCCCCTGCCATCACTCAGTTCCCATTTACTTTTGAACATTTCCTTCTTATTTCACAATGCCTAGCGAACATTCTAGTCCTCATTGGTTGATTTCTTGATAGCGGCCATTCTTTCTGAAATGAAATTAAATCTCAGGATTTTTTTTTCATGTGTTTCTTTGCTTTTACTTCTTCATCTGAAAACTATTTTGATGCACATTTTTGAATTGGTTCTTCAAACTGGGGGTTAAAATTTTTTAAGTTCTTTATATATTCTAGATAGTAGATCTTTGTCAGATGGAACAGCTGGAAAAAATTTTTCCCAAATTGTAGGCTGCCTTCTCACTCTATTGGTGTTTTATCTTGCTATGCAGAGGTTTTTCAATAAGATGAAATCCCACTTGTTGATTCTTTTTGCTAGTGCCTTTGCTACTGAAGTTTTGTTCATAAAGTTTTTCCCTCTGCAAGTATACCCAGGACTTCTACTTCACCTATCTTCCAGCAGGTTTAGGGTTTTTGTTTTAATATTTAGTTCTTCAATCCACTTCAATTTGTTTAGCACATGGTGAAAGATGTAGGAATAGTTTTAATGTATGGCAAGTTGAAGTTTTCAAAGTGCTACAGTTATCAGAGAAGTCTCATCTTCTTTGTTAAATTTATTTCTACATATTTCTTTCTTTCTTTCTTTCTTTCTTTCTTTCTTTCTTTCTTTCTTTTTTTGGATGCTATTGTAACAGGAATTGTTTTCCCAATCTCTCTTTCAGTGAGTCTCCTGTTCTTGTATAGGAAAGAAATTGGGTTTGACTGTTGACCTTGTACCCAGTTACTGTACTGAACCTTAATCACCATTCATGGTGATTAAGTCAAGCACTTTTTTGGCTGAGTTTTTTGGATCTTCTATATAAAGTATCATCAGCAAATAGTGACACCTTAATTTCTTCCATTTCTTTTCCTATCTTTATTCCTTTTATTTTTTTCTTATCTAACTGCTGTGGCTAATGTTTCCAGAACTATATTGAACAGAAGTGGTGATAGTGGACATATTTGCTTTGTTTCTGATTTTACCATGAAAAGTT